>CAUJNA010002319.1:0-37455 GCA_963377175.1 Effrenium voratum | reverse complement strand
TTGCGCCGCGGTGCGAAGCTGGAGACACTCGTCAATGTCAATTTGCTCGAAGTGTTTTTTGGCGTGCAGCGGAGTAAAGGCAACCAAGCCGGGTATGTCTTGGCCTTCGTTGCTGTGAAACTCAGGGAGCCAGCGGGGAAGGCCTATGAGCATCACGCGGTCATCGCCGTCTGCTGCTCTTTCGTCCGCACGGGCCACAAAGCCTAACTCCTGCAAAAGCGTGCGAAGATACTGGCTGGCCCGCTGGTCTCGCGCGCGCGGGTCAGCCCCTTTGCTTCCGATCTCCGTGTACCTCAAGTATCGCTGCGCGTTCAGAGTGGCCATGATGCCGTGTTTTTGTTGAAGCCATGCCAGTGTGGGCACACGGTGCCAAAGCCCATAAGCTGCTTGTGCCTGCGACATCTTCCAAGAGGGCATGTGTCGTGCACCAAGTAGTGCTCGATGTCCCCCGCATCGTTTAAGTATCCAATGGGGCGATACTTTTCACCCCACATGGTGCAGCAAACGGGTCGCACCACAGAGCGGGCAGCGTGGTGCCTCTTGCGGTAGTTATGCGCCACCCAGCCGGCATCGGCATCGCCAGGACGCGTGCGCTGCGCTCTGATGCCGCAGCCTAAAAGAAAGTCATACAAGGCAGCATCCCAAGCCTCCTGGCGCGCCAAGTGCACGGAAGCACACATGCCCAGCATGAGCTCCACATGTGCTCGCAAGTGTGGATGCATCACACTGTCGGGCCTCAGCGTGGCCATGATTTCAGCTCCCAAAGCTTGCAAGTGGATTTGCGCTCCAAGGGCTGAGACAGGGGCAGAAAAGCCGCCTGCGTGGCCAGCAGCAGGGGCAGAAAAGCCGCCTGACATCCACCAAGGCATGCCGAGATTGGATTGCTCGAAAGAGGCTCGCCAGTCCCTTGAAAGCAGGACGTGCCCCAAAGTCATATCTGCAGGCACCGGCAACGGGACTTGCAAGCAGACATCCGTCTCGGAGATCACATTGTCCCGCGAAGTGTTTAGGGGCTCACCAGTGTTGTCGCCCCAGTTCACCTCCATCGCCCCGGCCGAGCATCGAATGGCCGGCAAGGCTCTCGGCAAGGGCAAAGCGCCGCTTGCCTCCACGTAAACATCGTGCTCCATAAAGGACTGCCGCGGCGGAAGCTCCGGCAGCAAGCCGAGATCGGAAGCAGCCACATGGCGCCGCACCTGCTTCAAGTCTGCCCGGTAGCCCTCGGGGATCAAAGGATCCCTGCACATAAGCGCGTACTCTTCCGAGAAGGCAGTCTCATCAATTTCGTGCGCCACGTCCTGCTGCGCCGCCCACCAAGCCTCCCAGTCGGCAGTGTCTGGCAGCAATAAGCGGAGAGCGTTGCCTTGCCAGCAGCTCGGACGCGCCGTCCGGTGGAGCCACGTGACGTAGCAGTACTTGCGCACCACGGCCAAGATATCAAAATTTTTCGCCTCCTGCAGCGGCAAAGCCACCAGTCTTAAGAAGGTGCTGGACAGCAAAAATGAATAATTCAAGGTGAGCACCGACCCCATGTAAAGGAAGACCAGACACTGGAAGAGCGCCATGGCCGGCATACCACCAAGAGGCAACTCCGGAAAAACCTCCGCGGCAACAAGCATACGCTGCAGCGCTGCAAGCTCTTGCTGCAACTCCCGACTAGATGCCAGCAACTCGCTAGCGTAGGCAATCAAGCCTTGAGCGTCCTCCGCGCTCTGTATGACCCGGAACGAAAGCAAGGTCGCGTCCGAAGTAACGTCAAGCAAGCAGTCCACCCCGCGCCGAGACAGCGTCTGCGCACCTGGCTGAAAGAGCACGCCTAGTGGGGCATCGCAAGGCAGCACCAAGCACAGCGCGGTGTCCTCCACGTCGGCCGCGGCAGATTGGGCCACCTCTGGCGCGAAGGACACCCTTTTCTTTTTCTTGGCGCGGGGCGCAGCCGCGGCGTGGGCAGAGTCGTCCTGCACGTCAGCCCACGCAGGTCTGCGAGTCGTGGCTGCTTTCGGGGAGGCGGTCAGAAAAGACGCACCTTCCCCGGCAGCGGCGGGCAGAAAAGCCGCACCACTGCCAGAGGCTGCTCTTGGGGACGCGTTCAAAAAAGCCGCAACAGACGCTGCTTCCGGGGAGGTGGTCAGAAAAGACGCACCATCCCCAGTAGAAATGAAGTGCTCGTGTATTTCCGCTGCAAGCGTGTCCCAAGGCGTGCTGAGCTGAAAGGGACAGGCGCACAAGCCACAGCGCTCCGGGAAAGCTTGCTGCAGAGCGCGCATGATAGGGCACCAGTGGCGGGCCATACGCACGCGGGAAGCTTGCTGAAGCACAGCGCGGCCTTGAGCGGTAAGGGCAGCGAGGCCGGCGCCTTCCAGCCAGTCTGCCAGCCAAGCTTTTCTGAGGGGCGTGCCGCGCTCGGCGGCAGCCGCTTGGATGAACTTGCGCGTGTCGAGGCAAATATCGCTGTAGCCAGCGGATACAGTCGTGGACGTCTCTCGAAGGTCCTTGTCCAACAGCTGCACGCTGCGCAAGTGCGCCGGAACTCGGCCGCCAAGGAACATCCGTCGGGTGCGCGACACCACCAGGTCCGCCTGTCGGAAGCAGACTTTCGCCGCCTGGTTGTCGCGGCATTGAGCTGCTTCGCTCAGCTCCGCTTGCACTCGCCGCTCCGCGGCCCACTGCCAAGTAAACCTTCGCTGCTGGATCCCCAGCAGGTCGTAAAGAAGCTGGAGCGCAAAGTATAGCATCCGCGAAGAGAACACGCTGCGATGCTTGCCAGCATTGCAAAGACAAATCAGCCGGACCTGTGGCACTTTCTTGCCTTTGCACACGTGGCGCAGCCAGCACACCACAGTCAAAAAGGCCCACATGGCGTTGAACAAATAATTGTCGCCACCCTGCTCGAACTGATGCCAGAGACAGCCACCGTCCAGCGTGTGCTTCCAGCAGCTGTGCACCCTGTGTGCAGTCATGAAGTCATCAAGCCAGAGCAGCAACGCCGGCACCACCACTGTAGTGGAAGCTAAAGCCTCGGTCAAGCCATCCCGATCGGACTTGGCCCCGTCAAAATCCGAGTCCCATCTCGGGTGGCAAACGTCCGTTTTGCCACCGGCGTAAAAGCCAATCCAAGAAGGCAGGTCGGACACCGAGTCTCGCAGAAGGTCTGCCAGCAACACAAATGCCGGATTCGGCGCAGCCATGGCGACGCCAGGCGGGCAGAAAAGCCGCGCCTAGGCTCCTGCAGTTGCCAGGCGGGCAGAAAAGCCGCGCCAAGCAAGTTGCCAGGCGGGCAGAAAAGCCGCACCCAGCAAAAGCAGAACCAAACAAAACTTGCGAGGCTGCGCGTGTGCTGTGTTGTGATGTGTGTGGCGATGAGCCTTTAGGTAGACCTTGCGTGTGCGTGTGTGTGTGTGTGTGTGTGTGCTGTGCGGTGTTTTTGTGATGCTGTTGTAGTATGCCAGTTGACTCATGCCTGATGTGAGGCTTTGAGCAGGTCGAGCATTTTCAAAAATCAGTCATTTCAACATGAGGTAAGCCAACGTTGACAGCAAGGTGCCCTGCAAAATTCCCAATGTCGGGAGCCTCGTTTTTCAAAAAACCAACCACACAGGAGACTTTGTATTCTGACAAACTTCTTTGTGGCAGTAGAGCGAAACCACAAAAAAAGCACCGACCAGAAATGATCAACTTCCTTCAAAATGTTATCGAATGCTTACAGCAATGGTGGTTCCCCATAAAAAAATGGTGGCTCCTAGTAGGGACACAAATCACGGACCCGTAGTAGCGCGACCTATTCTTTGGATCAATGAAGTCTTCCATGGTACCAATCACAACACATGTGGATTCAAAAACCTCGTGCAATTCAGCTACCTGCAATTTCCCATTTCAATGCTTGGTACTTGTCTCACGTATGTTTGATTATAGCTGCTTAGAGACCCATCGTACTTGATTCAATCCCCCTGGTTTCCAAGGCCAGGGGTACCCCTATTCTGAGACCTACGTATTTCGTGGCAAGTGAATCTGGACTTCCAAGGAATGTGAATGAGCTAGGGGGCTAGCATGGGACAACATGCGAACTGATGTCAAAATAAAGGGACCCTTTTTGGTAATCCTTGAAGGGAAAACAAAAGAATCCAACCACCTCCAAACGGTTTACACTATTTGCGAACTGAGTGCTAGAATTACTACAAACACGCATGTGTCAATCCGAGTAGTTTTCTTCGCAAATCGGCTGCTGACTCCTTCACTCCTGCCAAGTAACACGGCTGCGCCGGCGCGGCGCAAGTATACGGCGATCAGAAAAGATGCACCGTATACTTCCTGCAACTGCTCGTGCAACAGCTTGCACGGCGCTGAGGAGGCGGTCAGAAAAGACACACCTACCTCGCTGTGGCCTGGCTGCGGCCAGTATAGCCTGTGGCCGCAGACAACCTCGAGCTGTTGGCATCACGCTCACGGCGCTCTTTGCGAGACTTTTCTCTCATGCACGTTTGATCCACGCTCCACGATGAGCGCTCTGCCATGAACTGCACAAGTCCCTGTGCAATGTGCGCTTGAGCATCCCCCGGCAAGTGATGCCGCAAAGACTTCCAGAACTGCGGCCCAGACTCTCCTAAGACATCGTACGCTGCCTGCATGTCCTCCGACACTGCCTCCCTGGGCCGAAACACAAAATCAGGATGCTGGTCCATGAAACGTTGCATTCGCGCTTCCGCCTCAGACAAATCACGCGCAGTCATGTCAGCTTTGCGGAACCCCTTCGCCTTTCCTTTTTTGCCGGCGTTCGACCCACCTTTTTTGCCGGCGGCTTTCGCACCGCTTTTTTTTCCAGTCCCATGCCAGCCGTACATGTTTGCCCATTGATCAGTGCCTGGAGGAAGCGGGGGCCACGGTGGGGGGAACCCTTTTCCCCACCACATGTTCCAGCCTGGCGGTTGGTGGTACAGTGATGCTGGCGGATTCGTCCATGCGGCAGAGACACTCGAGCCAGTATCATCGCATCCGCCAGCTGAGGAAGCAGGAGGTCGCGGGCTTCCAGGCGCAGTGGAGGCGGTCAGAAAAGACGCACCAGATGAACACTGCGCGGGGGCACTTGCGGCATTTGACTGCGCCGCATTTGGAATGTCTTCAAGGGCATTCATGCTTTTGATCACGATTTCTTTCGGAATGTTGCCTTTCTCGTAGTTGTCCAGAACACCGCCCCAAAACATTGCCGGACCCGGTGGCAGCATCTGGCCAAATCGCTTTGCCAGCGCAAGAAATCGGCATCCACGTGAGCCATGGCGCTGCCTGGCGGGCAGAAAAGCCGCGCGCAGGCTCGCACGTTGTCAGGCGGGCAGAAAAGCCGCACCAGGCAATATAAAAAAAAAGCTGCGAGATGTGCTCGTGCGTGTGGTGTGATGTGCTTCTATGCGTGTGGTGTGTGTGTGTGAGCTGTGTGTCGATCCGTGATGCTGTGGTTTGTGATGCTGCTGTGGTGCTGCATCATGCCAGTTGGCTCATGCCTAAAGTGAGGCTTTGAGCCATTGCAGCACGCATTGCGGAGATTATACCTGCAAAGTTCTCGGTACTGCCCGTATATTTAAGTCACCGAAGACAACACCAGCGGTTCCCCAATCTGAAGGCGTCCTGTTTTTAAACAAATCTATTTGACTGACTACTGAGCGACGATCAATGAGCTGCTGAGCACATGCTTTTCGTTTTTTAGATTTTTAGTACAGTCCGTGTATTCACGACCAGGAAAAAACACGAGGTACCCGAAAGCCCTATGTTTTTTAAGGAGCCTGAAATGAATTTCGGTAAGTAAGCCCTGAACGACAGCCATGTGTTGTCTCGATGGTATTCTACAAAAATTCCATCTGTGCTGCCGACATGCCTTGCTTCGGAGACCCCAGCCCGTTTGGTTTTCCGTGCTCGCGAGGCCCAGAATACGTCGGGCAGCATATGGGCGGCCAGAAAAAGCGCACCCACAGGCGTGTTGTCAACTTCGCTGCCACAAAAAAGCATGCCACTTGTGCACAAGGCTCCACAAAGCGGGCAGGCAAAGCCAAACGGGCAAGTGGCTGCAGTATCCACAAGGGTTGCACGTGCTCAATGAACTAGCGCCGATCAGAAAAGATGCACCACTAGTTCAAGCCTTTAAGACCAAATCCACAAATAATGCCTTTGCAAGTGAGCAAGTTGCGATCAGAAAAGATGCACCACTAGCTCGTGTCTGAGCTGGTGCCTGGAGCAGGCACCAGCCGTGCTTCTTGTGCGCCGCTTGCCGAAGATGCTGCCCGCTGGCGCTGTTGCATTTCTTCGTGCCTCCAGCCACGGCTGTAGAAGCAGCACTCATCGAACAGTCGCAGATACTCTTTGCGCAGCCGCTCATTCTTTGTGTACTTGATCTCCTTCCAGCCGCTGTGCTCCTGGAGAACTTCCAAGACAAAAATGGCATCCGCCTCATCGAGATGCTTGCGCAGCGCAAGCCAAAACACTGGAGACTCCCGAATCTCTCGAAGTAACTCGCGTGCCCGCGCGGGCGGCTCTTCAGTCCTCGCTGCACAGAGGGCGTCGCAGGCGTCCGATCGCGCCCACTCCATTTTCTCGTGCATGCCCCAGCCGGAAACTTTCCAGCGGCTGGCATCCACATGCTTCGGCAGACGACTGGTCGCCGAGTTCTCCATCGCGTTTGCGGTCAGAAAAGACGCACAAGCGAAAAAAAAAAAAAAAAGGCGACAACTTGCTCGGATGTGGTAGCTAGCTAAAGCTGGTCCAACACTTCTGTTGAGATTGTTTGCAGTGAGACAGCTGCTGTGTTTGGTAGTGCTTGCTGATGCTGTGTGTTGATGGCAGTTGGTGTGTTTGGCTGGTGGTATCCGCATCTGGCTCATGCCCAAAAGAGCTAGAGCCGAACAGCAACGGCACGGCCGAGACCCCATTTGAGGTGCAGCTTTCGCCATATGTCACAACTGTCGAGGACTACCACTGTTTCGAACAAAACAACCACTAGGTGATCGCTGAAAACAGAGAAGTCACATGAAAGTGCAAAAAAGGAGCGCAGGGTGCTGAAGCAAGGTGCAGCGAACTGCAACGACAAAACAACACAAGCCGACCGACCTTCCCATAACATAACTGTTTTGTCAGCGCGCCGAGTCTTTACAGTGCTTTCCAAGACTCAACATGAACAAAAGTACAACAGCTCGTGCAGGATGTGTGCCTACCTTCCTATAACATAACACGTGCCGACTTTCCTGCCAACATGCCAGTCACCGTATCTTTTTGCTATGACGCCTGCCTTCTGCGTGCCTCAAATCCCTGACAGCAATACTCCAAACTGGCAACGGCGGTCAGAAAAGACACGCCTCTTGAGTCAGGCAAGGGAATGTAGCCAGCATCTCTGATAGTGGCTTTGCGCGGCACGCATGGCGGCGGCTAGACAGCACGGACAGATGGTAACCGAGCAGCAGCAGCATGCCGGGATGACAACGGCGGTCAGAAACGACGCACCGCTGAATTCAGCGAAGAGCTTCACTCGGCAGTATAGCTAGGAGATGCGAGCATATTGCGGACACATTGCACCTTGCTATTTGGTGTCTGCTGCGTAAACTCTTCAGGTGGCACACGCTTTCGTGAGTTGCCCATGTCCATGTCTGGTCTTTGCCACTGTAGCCTCTCTTGCCACGCTTGCGCGTCGACGTTGGAAGAGTGCTGCAGCACTTGCCAGGCTTCAATATTTCCCTTTGCTACAACAGGCCAGGCAATGATTCGAAAGGTCGCATTTGGAAGCAACTCTCTGCCCAAGTCAAGCAATGCAGTAGTCGAAACCAGCCATGACAATGTCATCTTCGGACGTGACTCGCTGCCAAGATCCGATGCCTCAACGCTCACACGCAAGACGGCTTCGTCTGCCTCCTGTCGATTTTGCGGCTTTTTATTTCCGATCTGTACCAGTAACTCGACGCAATCGAGCAAGCAATCCTTCGGCCCTGTGATTTGCTCAGCGGCATCTACCACAACCTCCTCTGCTCGCACCGCAGGAATTCCACTGCAGCCGCCGCTCGCTGAAAAACGTAATAAAGGCTTCGCAGTGCCAGTCCATGTCTGTGGCAGCATCCGAATCTGTAAAACCTGTAAATAGTTGCGCGCCGCGCGACTTTGCCAAGCCTCCTCCTCCATGATCGCAAGTCGCACAGAAAAGTTCAAGCCGCGTAGTGTTTGCAGTACAGTAAGCTGATCTTGAGGCTCGATGCTTCCAGGAGTAGTGATGCCGGCTGATGCAAACATTTCGTCTGCTTGCGCAGTAAACATTTTGGCTTCCAGCAATCCTGTGTGGTCCACAAGTTGCACGTCGATTGCATAGCACCGACGCTGCGCGCCTTCGTGCTGAGCACAGGCACTCTTGAAGCACTCGGAGCAGCCAGTATAGTGCCAATCCACGGCGGTGCGCCGAGGATTAATGTCCACCAGGGTGACCCACGGGACTTCCCAAACTTCCGCGTTATCAAACTTGCGGCAGCCAGACGACGGCAGAAAGCAATCTAATGTCGACGCGGAAACATAAATGGCACGCGCCTGAGACCTGTTGCCGGCCAAAGCAGACCGGTTAGACAGCTTCCTAACAACATCTTGGCTGGTGTTGGACAGTGTGTCAGGATTCTCGCCGGTCAGAAAAGACGCAGCAAGTTCGCCGGTCAGAAGAGACGCAGCGGAGCCTTTCACCCACTTGAACGCGAACCCGTTCTTGTCTTGCGAGGCTTGAACTGCAATCCCTGTTAGCAAGTATGCACTGCCAGCTTGCAGGCCAGCAACATCAGTGGCAAACTCCGCAAAACCTACTAGCTCGGCTTGCCAGCGCTCATTTTCAAATTTCTCCTCCACAAGTGCCTTACCCAAGCTTTTGCCTGACTTGGGAGTGAAAGCGTTTGCTTCGAGAACGCGACACTTGATGCGAACTAGACCTTCGCGCAAGCAGCTGGCGGCTTTGAAAGTGGTTTCTGGTATTGTCCGCGCTAAGTCTGCCAACTTAAGCTCTGGAAATCCACACAAGGAGCGTGAACTTTCTTCGTCTGCGGGCGCTACTTGCAGGTGCTTGTCAAAGCGAACCATGACTTGCACCCCTGAGTAGCTATATTTCATTTTATCGGCCTTGCGCAAAGACAGGGACACACAGGTTAAGCTTACCAGCTGTCCGGCATGAAAGACTTGCTTCGCTGCCTCTTTAAGTTCTCTCCAAGCCTCAATTTGTATGACTTGCTTGCGGCCCGGCCCGCAGACAAGATAGCAGGAGAGAACTTGATCTGTATCTTGGAAATCCACCAAGCGGCCCACGAGACGTCGGTCGGCTCCGAGCTTGCTTCCCTTGGACAACTCGTGTGGCTGTATCGCCATAGGCTTTTTCTCAGCAGCTGCATTAGTACCTGACGTCGATCGGGAAAAAAACGAAGCAGCTTCACCGAGCATTGCAAAGGGCGCAATGTCAGGCGGGCAGAAAAGCCGCGCCAGACAACTAGTGGAGTGTGTAGAAGTGTGTGCTCGTGGAACATCGTGACATAATGTGCAGTGTGTGCTCTTGAAGTGTGGGCTCTTAAATGCTAAACATCATAATGTTGCCATGATGGACTCATGCCGAAAAAAGGCTGCAAGCAGAGAGTAAGCCAAAAAAAACAGGTGCCGTCGCGAGAGTGCCAACATGCGTGTCTCTACCATCTATTTTTGGCCTTACAAAGACTTCCTTTGGTAGGGCATGACATGCTCCGTGCTCCCTTCCTATCATGCTGACGTTTTCCAAGCGTTGACAAACCAAAAGCACCACAGATTTTGAGCAAGCACAAACAGTACATATGCCTATGTTTGCTGCCTAGCGTATGCCCAGCACAGACACGACAGAACTGCACAGGCCCGCCGTGTGCTTTTCCAATGCGCGCCGTCTCGATGTCGGTGGAACAGTGGCCGCCAGTCGCGCAGTCAGAAAAGACACACGCGCTGGCAGCGGTAGCTCGCGCAGACTTATTCTTGTTGCCTCATCCGCCACGCGCCAGGCCTGCGCAGTCTATTGTAGTCATTTTCCCATGCTGCGTGCCACCAGCGGAACTGATACCCGCCAGCACCAGTTTGACAACGTCTGCAAGTCAGCGCTTCACAGGCTTGCGTGGGCAAGCGCCACCCTGGCGCACTACTTCCCCAGGGACATCTATGGATGATAAGAAACAGATCTTGAAACTGCCCAACTTGCGCGGGCTCCCGGGCACAGAACGCCTCAAAGGCTGAAATCATCGCTGCAGAGTCCACGCGTGCGTCATCGATCCAACGAGGCAGATCGGCCATGGCAGCGATGTAGCCGGATGCAGTAGCAGTGCGTGTCAGTGGCGTAGCTAATCTAAGTGTCAGAGGTGAGGTTCTGCACGTGTACTTGTCATGAACCAATCACAGCCAGTACAATACATAAACGTGTGCAAGGAACTGTTCGGCTATCATGTAGGACATTGCTGTAAGACATAACATTGCAGGCATGCCGCGCAACCTGATGCTTCCTCAACCAAGACCAAAACACATCACCGCCTCGGATCTAAAAGAACTCACATGGAACCCGCGTTATAACATCGACATTCTCAAGCCCAGGGTGCGCACTTCTGTTGCTCGATACCAAAACAAGCCTATGTTTCCTTTGCTCCCCTCCCAGTGCGCAAAGCTCTCATGGCATCACCGTGACCGCCTTCGGAAGTCAAAGTACTCACCTGGCACCCATCTTGAAGTCATACTATTAAGCACGATAATACGTACCACTTATCTTTTTAAAAAAAAGGGGCCCAGTGCTTTTTCCAGTGAGGTGATGCCGCTGTTCACAGATCACGTCTCGGGCGATCTGAGCTGTGCATTCGCAGTGCTTGGCAGTGGCTTGACGCCTAACTACACGTATCACCAGCTCACGCGGTCAGAAAAGACACACGACGAGCTGCCTCTCTCCCGGCGCGCAAAACGGCCAGAAAAGGCGCGTTGTTTGCACGCGGCTTCAAGTGAGCGCTTTGGGCAAAGCAGTTTTGCCCACGGCCAAGGACACCGAGCGCCGCATGTCCTCCTCCGACAAAGCGGCGCTGAGCTTGCACTTCCGCCACGTAAGCCACTGGGCTGCAACCTCGTGGCCCTCGAGCGTCAAGCGCGTGCGCTGCCTCTGCCGCTGCGCAGTTGGAACTTCCTGAGTCAAGACATCGAAGCAGTACTCACAAACTTGGCTCATCTGAAACTCGGTCTCCCCCGGCTTGGAATACCAAAAGTCCCGTGTGCGATGGCAGCAGCAGCACTCGCTCGCCTCTCTGCGCTGCGGCACTTCCAGCGCCGCTTCATAGCGGCCTTTCAGCCTCTGAAGCAAGTCTCCCTCCAAGCGGTACCACTGCGCATCTGAGGCAGCCATGGCACAGCGGGCAGAAAAGCCGCGCTGCTAGAAGAAAAAAAAAGCTGTGATTTCCCTGCTTTGTTGCGGTGATGCTGTGTCGGTGCCTGGGCTTGTGATGAAGCTGTGTCAGTGCTTGCTGTCATGATGTTGCAATGTTGCAGCCATATTTAGCTCATGCATAACCAGCTGCGGATAAGAGACAACTCTGTTCTGTGTTGTGTTGACAAACGCAGGTGTCGACAATAAAACACGGAAAAACATGCTGTAAAAACCCAAAGCTTGCCTTCGCCTCTGTTGCCTGATATCTATCATGGTCGTCGATCACTCCAGCTCCCTCGCACATCACTCCCAAAAAACCGTAGCCAGGACACAACTCACGGCATCGCGAACGTCTGCATTGTTTTTTTTGCCATCTGTCAGATGAAGTATACACGCAGCACCAACTCACGTGGTCAGAAAAGACGCACGTGACCTGATGAAAGCGAAGGAATCTGTGTCCGTTGAACAAACCGTACCGTACACAAAGCAACAAACAAGAAACCAATGTAACAAGGGGTCTCCACATGTCAACCCGCCCACCCTCATCCCGTGACTCCACGTGTGGGAGTCTGAGTTGACAGCGGTGGAGCCGGCTTGGTACCAGGGGCCAGTATACCAGACAAAAAGAACTAACCGTACCATGAACCAACCAAGTGATTCTTCGTTTTCAATTGCTCCCAAGGAAAGCTCACGTAATGTGGATCATTACCAAAGCTTCAACTGCGACCAGAAAACACCAATGATCATCTTACTACCAATGTCTAAATGATCCACGACGAGCTTGTCTACGCTACGACTCTGCAGTGCCTACTTGGCGTCCAGATTCTGTGGCACTCTTGGCGTCTAGATTCCTGTAGATGCCTCCCCTCAAAGTACCCTGCGCCCGCTGCGCAGCTTGCTGCTCGTGCACACCATCTGCTTGCCAAAGCGTGCCAAAAATGCCCACTCAATGCTAGGCGCTACCACTGGCTTGCCAAAACCGGTCAGAAAAGACACAGTCTTTGAAGCAATAGATAATCCCTCACGCATACCAGTCTTCGGGGCTGATGCCCATTTCTTCTCGCGTCAGGTATGTCGAGTTCTGTGCATCCAGCTCTTCATAGAACTCAGCAAGAATCTGACGATGCTCTGCCTCCTCCTTTATCTGCTGCAGCTGATCTGGAGTCAAAGCATCATCATCCTCGTGCGGCATTCCGTCTTCGTCTTCTCCCGCAGCGACTTCGTCGCGCATGGTGCGACGCTTGTTGCGGCCGCCGCCGAGTTTGCTGGCCGGCAAACGTTGTGGCTTGTCCGTGTAGCCAGGGTCTGGCAGCACGCCACGGAGGGACAGCATTTGAGTGAGGTCTGCCAGCTCAGCCTCGCTCAATGGGGCTCCAGTTTTTGCTTCCGACCACTTTCTGTGACGCTCGAGGTCATCTTGCAAGGAGGCTTTGCCAAAGAAATGGCGTCCAGCAGTCTCATCGTGCTTTTTGTCCAGCTGTGCCTCTAAAGTGGAGCGGTACCGAAACAAGGCGGTCTCTGCAACGGCACGAAACACCCAGTAGTCAGGCACGTGGCGAAACGCCATGTGCCTGAAATCGGTCACGCGTGACAGCCCAACAAAGGCCAAGCCAGGCACCGTGCGAAACGGCTGCCAAGTAGGCTCGTGCGCCATATCGAACACACAGCCATCGGACAACGTCAATCCTTGGCTTTTGTGCACTGTCATGCCATAGCTCAATACCAGCGGGAACTGCTCGCGGTAGAGCATGGGCATGCGCTCATGTCGAACGCGTTGCAGCCCAATGCACACGTATGTTGGATGGCCTTCTACCATGCATGGCCCAAGGTAGCCCGGAAAGTCCACAATCAAATATTTCAAGCTTGATGCTGAGCAGCCTCCGACCTCTGCTGCGTTCCGTGATTTCGCTTGAGCTGCTTGCTGACCTGCTGCGCCGTCAGAAAAGACGGGCGCCGCTGCATGCCGGACAACTCCGACGATCTTGCCACGCAAGCCGTTCACCAAGTTCCACACTGTGCGAACATTGGACGTCAGCATCACGGGAGCGCCCCGGGTGCAGTGCAAAACTCGGCGCAGTCCGCCAAAGGAGTCACAAGAATGACGCTCTACCAACGGGCTCGAGTCTGCCGACCACACGCGCAAAATGCCCGTGCCACCTTCTGCTGCAGCGTCCTCGCCCAAACGGCGGCCGTTGAACTGGCCGGCGCGCTGCTTCTCACAAAAAAGGTGCACGCATTCTTCGTGGAAGCGCCGGATTTCTTCGGCCGTCAAAGTGCACTCTGGGCTGGTGAGATCGTGTGTCTTCCACAACGCGACATCTTCTTTTGTGTGTGCAGCATCGCGGAGTCTCAGCAGTGACTCCTTGTACAGCGAAACACCTGCCTGCCGATGCACACGTCGCAGGCGAATCACGTTGCGGATGCTGCCAAACAATCTTGCCCCAAGGTTGACATCCGCATGATCTTTGCCCGTGGCCTGGGCGGCCGTGCTGAGCAAAGTTGCGTCATCCTTCACTGCCACGGGGGGCAGCTGGCCAAAGTCGCCCGCAAGCACGACTTTGACGCCACCAAAAGGCAAGCGCGCGCCACACTTGCAGGCGCCTTTGCGGTCACAGTGCTTAGGGTGGTAGGTTGCGTACCGCCACTGCTGCAAGCGCATGTGAATGTATGCCAAAACTTTCTTCTCGATCATTGACACTTCGTCCACTTCAAGCACTGCCATCTCTCCGAGCTCTGTGGCCATGGCGGCCATGTCCTCTTCGGAGAGCGAGGACAGACCGCCGCCACCATTTGGGCGCAAGCGAAACAAGGACGCTATGGTGCGCGCGCCGCTGCCCATGTTGCTGGCAGCCACACCGGTATACGCGGCACGCACGATGCGGTCCTTGATGCCGCGCTGCCCCATCTCTGCATTGGCAGCTTGCACTGTTGTCGTCTTGCCTGTGCCTGCAGTCCCTAACAACAAGACGGGGCCGCACAGCTTCCAAAGACCACCCAGATCTGCTGGCAGAGGCAAATTCACGCCGGAAGCAGATGGCGCGCTCAAGTATGCCTCACACCAGGCGGACATGTGAGCAACAAAAGACTGCTGCGTTGGATCAAGCTGTGGAAGCTGCGGCGCAGAGGCATCGACGGGCAGGAAAGCCGCATCGACGCCTGCTGGCTGTGGCACATGCTGCAAGGCGATAGCGTCGGCGGGCAGAAAAGCCGCATCGACGCCTGCTGGCTGTGGAGCACGTTGCGGGGCGGAGGAATCGGCGGGCAGACAAGCCGCATCGACACCTGCTTGCTTTGGAATCAGGGCGATCGCATCTGCGTGCGAAATACCACCCTGACCAACACGTAAAGTCCAAGCATGAGTCTCAGGCAAAATGGCACTAGTCATATCATCTGGCAAAGCTTCCAGGCTCAAGCTGGAAGCAAAAGGATTCAAAGCATCCCACTCGGAGCGAGTCTCCTTGTCCACACAAAGCAAAGCATCCTCGTCCAAAGGCACAAGCGCTTCGTGCAACGGGTTATACCCGGGCCGGCCCATGCTCTGCTCCTGCATGGCTCCGGCAACAAACCTGGCACGCTTGGCTTTTCTTTCCTCAGGATCTTCCAAGTCTTCATCGTCCTGGCGCCACGGATGGGGACAGAATACAGCATAGCGCCACTGTCCCTCTTTGCTTGGCGAGGACAGATCTGCTCCCTGACTGACAGCTATGCGGTTTTTGGCGCCGTGGCCGACGCATACACCGCACTCACGAAGAATCCTGTGCTTCACTTCTTCCCATAAGTCTGCATACAGTTTATTCTTGATAGCCTTCTGCTCCTTGCCGGCAGGTTTTTGGGAGCCCATGTAATTGAAATGCACTGTACAAAGCTGCTCCAAACACTTTTTTGACAAGCCGGGCTTGACAAGGCCATTGCCGCGCTTGACATACGGCACCAAATCAAGCGCAAGCATCTGAAAAACAACTTTTTGCATGAGCTCCGTGGCGGGGCCACCTTTCCGCGGCCTCTCTCCCAAAATTGCCTCCAAGTAAAGCTCCAGCTGTAGACGCTTGGGCGTTGGCTTCTTGCCTTGACAAGCTTCCTGCACCGAGTATCTCATTTCTCCGTGCGCTGGCTGCCACGGAAACCCATGCTGCTCCGCCACAGATGCTCTATTTGCGGAGGTGTCCTCCAGAACACTCTGAGCTGTGGCACCAGCAGCAGGCTTTGCAGCAGACAGCAAAGTTGCATTGCTACTTGCAGCGACGCTACTTTGAGACTGACCTTGCTGCTCAACTGTGGGAAGGACGGGCAGAAAAGCCGCATCCTTCCCGGTGGCTACCAGACATGCTGCGGTGCTAGCACTTTGCACGTCTACGGGCCGCCCGACGGATAGAACAGTCGCGTCGTTGCTGGCGGCGGCAACACTGTGAGAAGGCTGCTCGGCAGTGGGCAAGCTTCCCACGTGAGCTGCCTCCTGGCCGCAGTCCGCTGCACGTGCCTCGGACGGCGCAGCTGCTGAAGATTTCTTTTTCTTGGCTTTATTCTGCTGAGCAAAGCGCTTCTTCAGCCAGAAAGGGCACTGATTGGAGGCCACAAACGCATGCAATTGCTCTATGGCCTCACGATCCGACAGCTCTCTGGGATCTGCCTCTGCCGCTGTAAAAGGCCTGTGCAGTCGCAGACAATATCTCGCCATGTCGCTAGCATTCGGTCTGCGGCCGTCTAGATTCAAGTAAGGCTTCTCCTTGACGATCGCGGGCTTTTTGCGCAAGCTCAAGTTTCTGCCCCGACGATCTATGCGTCCAACAAACTGAGACAAGGACATTTTTCGCACGGCTTCGACGGACAAGCCGCCACCCAAACGCAGCTTCTCCAAGCGGCTGGCATAAATGTCTACCTTAGTTTGCTTAGTCACGGTAGTTTGCTCCGTGCCAGTTTGGATGGCTTGCAGCTCCTTGACCACAGGCTGCTCCTTGGCATTCAGATTCACAAAAAATCGGCTGGACAGCACGCGCGGCAAGTCCATCAAGACGTGCCATGCTTCCAGTGAGCAAATCTGGTCAGGCACAGCCGTATGGATGAATAGCTTCGATAGCAGCGACGTGACAGTCATGGTCTCATCGTCGCGCATGCGGCACAGTATATCATCTAGCAGGCCACCGATCCGGCTGGTGGCCGTGTGGCCGCTGCCAAGCTTGCCCATATATTTTGTGAGGTAGTTAACTGCTGCCTGTATGGTCAGCACTACCTGATCGTCAACGTTTGCCACCAAGCCCATGGCCTTCAAAGGATCATGCGTGTTGACATGATGGCAGTTCCTGCGGGCGTACAGGCGGTACAGCCCTTTACGCCGGGGGTCTTCCAAGATGACCCCTTTGCCTGGCGGCATGCGTGACTTCTCGTAGTCTTTGCTGCAAAAGGCATATGTCTGCGTCTTGCGAGCGCAGCTTTCATGTTCTGCCGGACGGCGTGCCACTTTGCTTCCCAGGCCGGGCCGCTTGCGGCATATTTTCCAAACCTGCGCCTGCCTGGACAAGAAAGCGGCTGCTGATGCAGGCATGGTCGGACATGCCTACTCCCCAAACACGTTGAAAGCTGCCCTGGACGAGCCGTACGGTTTGCTGCCGCGCCGACCTCGGCACTGGACGGTCGCCGGGCTGGCTCTCACTGGCGGACAGAAGAGACGCACCAGGAGGCTGCTGAGTGGCGGACAGAAAAGTCGCACCCTCATCTTCCGGAACTGCACGGCGAAATGCGCGCGACAAGAAAAAGCAACGGTCGAAGCGCCATGCTTGCACACTGGGATGGGACGTGTCCATCCAGTCGTGACACCAAGTGCCTGACAAAGTCACCTCTGCACCATCTGCCTCCCAAGCATCTTGCCAGCGCTCCTGATAGCGCTCAGGCATCTTCTCTGAGGCATGCGTATTAGTGTCCCCGGCAAAAATGCAGCCGCCCACCGGCAAAGCTTCCAGGGCATTCCAAACTACTTCCATTTCCGAGGCTCGCTGCGCTGCAAACTCTGCGCTGGCGGTGCAGTGCGCAGTGGCAAGCGCCAAGCATGCTCCGTTTTTGGTTACCTGCACTTGAACATGCAGTAAGTGCCGGACGCCTGCAGCTGTCAAAGGTACGACTCCCACACGAAGCCGCGTCACCGTAGCGTTGCGCAAGAGCATGCACACATCAAAGCCTTCCAGCGTGCTGTGGCCACGCTGCGCGGGACTCACTACATCGTAACCTAACTCGCGGCCCGCAGACAAGATAGCAGGAAGAGTGCTGGGCGTCACCTCTTGCATGCAAAACACATCATACTCGCCAATCCTGGCGCGAACATCTTGGCGCAAGGGCTGCTGGAACAAGTTCAAGCTGCCTACAGCAAGGTCAAAGACTTCTTCTGAGATAAGTCTCCGACCAGTGTCGCCTTCAAGCTGCCCTGCTGCCTGCTCCATGGCCACCTCCACATACACCGGAGGTACCTCCACACCGTGGCCACTGTGTCGGTCGTGCATGTTGCACTTCTCTGTAAGTTTGCGATACCACTTTCGACGCACGCGTCTGACCAGCTGGCAATTGTTGGTCATGAGCAATGCCTTTTGCTCTGTGCCTATGCGGCAGGGGTGCCACTCTGCTTGTGCCAAAAGTGCCTCCAAATCTTGCAACAGTGCCTTTTCTTGGCAAGTCAAATGAACAATTTTTCGCTTTCCGGCACCGTCTTTCACGTACGCCATGCGAGTGGGACTAGGAAACACTCGTGCAAAATCTGCATCCACTGGCAAGGCTTGCTGGGAAAACTGCTCCCTGGCGGCCAGAAAAGGCGCACCAGGAGGCTCCTGCTGGGATGCTGCTGGCGCAGCTTCTGGTTGCAAACGCGCACGCTTGCGCGCAGGCTGCGCAGTCTCCTTGACACGGGATAGCTCCAAGTCTTCGGATCCGTCAGACTCTGCATCCGAGTGCAAGGGGGAGTCTGCGGCCGTTTTGCGGGCAGGAGCATTTTCAATGTCCTGCTGAGACCATTTCTCCGCTTTGCCGAAGCTCCAGTCCGTGACATATTCCTCGTGCACACGGGCAAATTCTTCAGCAGTGCGCACGCTCTCGGAACTAGGCAAACGCCACTCCTCCCTTGCAGGGTCCACGCGTGGCATCTGCGCGCCAAAATTGATGGAATGCAAGTGCATGATGCCGCCGGCACCCCACTCGAAGACGCCTTCTCCATCTTCGTACTTCAAGACATGCTTGTAGAAGAGTTCCATCTTGTAGCCGGTGTACCATGCTACCACCCCTGGATATTTCAACACCAAGCGTCTGTCCAGGGACAGCTTCCTTTCTGCCGGCTCTAGTGGGTCGGAGCGACCATGGCGTCGCCGAGTCACGGCGGCGTCGTACTTTTGCAAAATTTGCGCTAAGTCCTGCCAGTGGTAGATGGCAGTCGTCAAGGTCGTGAAGTGGCAAGGAATTTCTCCCCCTGCTTGCAAGCAACTCAGCGAGTTCTGAAGCTTTTCCAACAAGGCACGCAGCTCTGGGTCTTCGGCTGCAGCTGCATCCACAGCGCGGTTAGAAAGGACGCGCGCTGCGTCGCCCACGCGGTCAGAAAAAACGCGCGTAGACGCAGTCACGGCGCGGTCAGGAAAGACGCGCGCTGCGTCGCCCACACGGTCAGAAAACACACGCGCAGACGCATCCACAGCGCGGTCAGAAAAGACGCGCGCTGTGTCGCCGACGCGGTCAGAAAAGACACGCGCAGACGCAGTCTCGGTCACGGCGGAAGCTCCCAAAACAGCCTCAAGTGCATGCTCTGCAGCCACGCATTGCTCCTTCAGTGCCTGCTGCACAGGTGAGTCAGGCGCCAATGCCTCTTTCTCGGCGCTGACAGCTGTGCGCCACACCTCCAAAACTTGCTCTGCCTTCTGCTCGAGCGTCTCTTGTTCAATCTGCTCTACCAAAGCTTCAAGATCGCTCCTCTGCTGCAGCTTCTCTTGCGCCGAGCCAATCATGGCTTGCTCGAAAGCAGCAATCACCTTTGTGAACTGAGCTTTCCCCATCTTCATCAACTCTTCGTTGGTGTACGAAGCACTCGTGTTCAGGCCGACTTGGCGCTTCACAAAGTAAGTTCTTGAGCGTAGTGCCTTATTACGCAGGGCCGTGTTCAAGGCAAAAAAGTAAAAGCGCGGGTGCGCTTGGAAGCGACCGTCGGCTCGCAGCAGCATGTGTTTGATCCACTCCCAGAAAGAGAGCGGCTGCTGGTTCTCCGCTCGCTCCTGAACATGGGCCCAGTAGTCCCCCTGTCCCAGCGGAAAGAGTTTGAGGAACCCTGCAGCGATGTAGTACGGGTGATCCTCACGGATGAGCACGTTGCGAGACAGCACTGTGGGGGGATCCACAATGGGCAGGCCTGCCACACGACCTGCGCCGTGGCGCTGAAGACTGGCTGAGGCCAGCACATCTGAGCGATGTGCATCGCCCAAGGCATTCCAAAGATCCTCTTGCATCTCTTGCTGCGTTTGCTGCCCCGCTAAGTCTTCGGGAGACCAAAAGCCTTCGGGAGTCAGCGGCTGCTCCTCCCAGGCCGACAGCTCTTGCACGGCTGTCAACTCATCGTGCAAAATTTGCTCAACTTGGTCGTGTCCCATGCTTGGCTGGTCTGTCAAAGGGCGGTCAGAAAAGACGCACCGCTGCTGCGAGACTAAGTACCCCACGAGAGTCGAGGTGACCAACTCATCTGGGCCACCGACAGCTGCAAAGTCCAGCTCGTCGAGCTTTTGTCTCAAGCTACACCAAGTTTTCTCCATGCGGTCAGCATCACTGACGCTCTCTGGCGGCTCGTGCAAAGCTCGTACTTGCGAGGCCAGCTGCAAAGACAAAGTGCTGGAAATCCACATCGCAAAGAGCCTCTTTTCGATCTGGGGCCAGATCTGCTGCTGCACTTCCTGCACCTCCAAGCCCTCAGGCTCTGCTCCCTCTTCAGTGTTGGAGTACTGCTCCAAGTTTGCACGGTTCACGAAGCCGCAGTATCCTTCGGGAGTCAGGCCACCCGGGCGCAACGCCGCGGAGCCTCCATCTTCGACTGGCCGGCACAGTCGGTTCAGGGCACGCTCGAGACGCCGGCGCGAGACCAGAAAAGGTACTCGCTGCTTCCTGTGCACATCCTTGCTGCAGCGGCGTATCAGGAGCATTTTCATGTCTCCAACTGCAGCAGGAATGTCTCGCACGAACTGCGGGCCGTTTTGAAAAAGGTTGCCCACGTGGCCTCGCAGCTCACACTGGCCCGTGCCGTACAGCGTAAAGATCCGCACCAAGTGCTGGATCGGGGACAGGATCTCTTCCTCGAAGAAAGTCAGGGCATCGATCTCCGGGAGAGTCTCTCCCGGATCTGCGTGGTTGGCCGCCGTCAAGCGGAACGGCTCCTTGGGCAACATCGCCTTGGCACGTTCCTTGGCTTCGTGCAAGCAGTTCTCACAGATTGGCTTGCCGGCTTCCAGCCAATCGGCCTCAGGTGCCCGACAGAAGTTGGTCTTCTGAAACGCTTGGGTCTCGAAGCCTCCGGGCAGGCCACTCTTGCCTTTGCCTGCGGCAATGCCGAACCAGCCTTCCTTGCAGTAATGGCAGTCCTGAAACTCCATGCTCAGCATGTAGGAGTCCACCTCATGCACACGGTGGAAAAACGGCATTATGCGGGCTTCGGCGTCCATGCTGTTGCCGTACAACTGCCGTAAGCTCTTTGGCAGCCGAGGCCGCGGCAAGTGGTCCCCTAAAACTGTCTCACTGGCGTGCAGCTTTGGCTCATGCCATGCCTTTAATGGCATGTGTTCCACTTCGATGAGAAGCGGCTGCAGCGCCCTGCGAACACGCTCTTGGTCCACCAGGGACAGATGGCACCAAGTTCTCCGGAGGAAATCATAGCCGAAGCGAAAATCATCATCGGCTTTCTTGCCATGGCCGCTGAACAGCTCCTCGGCACAAGTAGCTCGCAGTGCCTGCAGCTCGGCCTTTCTTTGCTGAAGCATAGTCAAAAACTTTTCGACCAGAGCGGTTTCGGAGACACACAAGTCACGCTCCCAGCCTTGCACGAGTGCTTCTTGCTCCGGCGACAGATGCTGTCTGTATCTTTTGAGAAACATAGCACAAAAGGAAGAGCTTACATCAGCTCCCTGGTCAAGGCTTTGCAATGCCTTCACCAGGGAGCTCTTTTCTTGAGCTCGCAGCACGGCAGAGTAAGCTTGGACAAAAGCACTCAGCCTTGCAAAGCTTCGTTGAAGGCCGGCCAGAAAAGGCGCAGCCTCCAACTTGGACTTGTCACAAAGCACAAACTCCCAGTCTTCTAAATGCTCTTTCTGGTCGGCATTCAACAATGCCACGTGCCTGTCGAAGAAATTCTTAGCTTGCTTCCAACGTGTGTCGGAATTCGCGCGGTTGCTGCTGACAACAGCTGACAAGCTTTGCTTCTGTAGCTGAGCAATTTCAACAGCATTCTGAGCGAAGAAGGCTTGCACTTCGACAAAGGCAGGAGCACGACGCGATGCTGCAGCTTCTTTTGCCGCAGCACTCACTTGACACAACTCAGCTTCCTTTGCAAGCAAAAAATCCTTTTCCGCAGACGCCAAGCGGTCGCTATAGCGCAGCAGGAAAACACGGCAAAAGCTCGACATTTGAAATTCCTGCATGTGTCGACTCTGCAAAGCTGCCAGCAAGCTTGGCTTGCTTGAGTATCTTATCGCCTCTGCCGTCTCTGTCAAAAATGCCTCCACGCGGCAAAAGCAGCATTGAAGGCCGGCCAGAAAAGGCGCAGCCTCCAACGTGGACTTGTCACAAAGCACAAACTCCCAGTCTTCCAAAATCTGCTGCTGAGCTGGCTCCAAGCTTGAAAGTTTTCGTCTGCAGAAATTTCTGGCTCGCTCCCACTCTGGTACCTGACTGCGCCGCTTGCTGTTGAGCAAAGCTGTAAGCGTCGGCTTCTTCATTTGCACAAGCTCCTGCGAGTAGGCTGCCAAAAACGCCACCGTCTTATCAAATGCGTCTGCCATGGCGTCCGGAGCGGTCAGAAAAGACGCGCTCCACCGTGCGGGATACACAAGGAAACGATGTCACTGGCATGTGTCTGTGGAAGTATATGCGTTCTGTGGGAACACAAACTAAAAAAAAAACATCAAGAGGTTGTCCGCCTGAGCGTGATGCTGGTAGGTCGGCTGGTGACAAACAACAAACTAGAACATTAACATGTTCTCGGCCTGTGTGTGGTGCTGGTGGGAGTGCTGGTGAAAGTGTAGTGGTGGTAGTGGTGGTGGTGATGTGAGTTGCCGCTCCGCGATTGAAGCCGGGACATGAACAAACATGAACAGTGGTGGTGGTGATGCTAGTGATGCTGGTGACGAAAACCGGGACATTGAACAAACATGACATACGCGGAGCAACTGACAAGACAGAGCCGAAACGCCACACGGTCACAGCGACATTACCTCCCTATCTATCTCTCTATCTGTCTATCTACCTATCTATCTGCCTGTCTACCTCTCTATCTATCTGTCTACTTGTCTCTCTATCTTTCCAGCTTTCTATCTATCTATCTATCTATCTGTCTGTCTGTCTATCTATCTAGAGCGCGACTAACTCAACAGGGCAGCGTAGGATGCCTTGCGCGTTGCCATTCCAATGCGTTTTACCACTGCCAAGCTGCATTCCATCTTAGAAATGCGCACCGCGCGCAAGCGCCACGCATTTTTTCCAAATTGGATGAAAGCCTTGCGCGTTGCCATTCCAATGTGTTTTACCACTGTCAAGCTACATTGCATCTTAAAAAACGCGCACCGCGCGCAGGCGCCACGCATTTTTCCAAGTTAGATAAAAGCCTTGCGCGTTGCCATTCCAATGCGTTTTACCGCTGTCAAGCTACATTGCATCTTAAAAACGCGCACCGCGCGCAGGCCGCGTGCGATTTTTGAAAGTTGGAGCTTCCAAAAGTAGCCCGACCCTCTCAGGTTTTTACGATTTTGACTTCCAAATGTGCACCGCGCGCAGGCCGCGTGCGATTTTTGAAAGTTGGAGCTTCCAAAAGTAGCCCGAGCATGTAGTGTTTTTACGATTTTGACTTCCAAATGTGCACCGCGCGCAGGCCGCGTGCGATTTTTTGCCAGCAATTCCGACCAAAGGCTCCGCACCCGCCGCTTTACCGAAGTAACTTCTGGGCCGTCTGGAGGCTCAAAACATTGAAAAATACAGCATTTCGCGACCTTTCTAACATTTCGCACACCATGCTTCATCTTTCTTCATCGCTTCTTCATCTTTCTTCATCGCTTCTTCATCTCTTCTTCTCTCTCTCTCTCTCTATCTCTCGCTCTGCACTGCTCTGCTTGAGTTGTCGATATTGTCGGAAGTTAGACTTCTAAACTTCCTTCGACAAAACCGACCCACCTAAAGCCGAGACCCATCAACCTTCAAAACCGATAGGATCCAAACCCGATAGCCTGACAATATTGGATGCTTCTCATCAAGACACATATCGCGCATCTTACAGTTTTGTTTCCAACTTGCGTCCACGCGTCCTCGCTAAATGGTTCAAAGTACGAAGTGATTTCGGGCACTCTACGCCCGCAATCGCCCGCAACATGCCTACGTACTCCCCCCACATGAGCGCCCGATGAGATTCAGTTGGTTTCGGCTTCTCCGGCACCTGCCTGAGGGCTCGTCTGCCGCTCGAAGCTTGCCCTCCGCTCGTAAACGCCTCGGGGCGTTGAGGAATGCGAACAGGGTCAAATCTCAGCATCCTGCTACTCGGTCGTTTGGCTTTGTGGCTTGGACTTCAGTTTGGTTGCTGCTGACCCCCCCGCAAAAAGTTTAACTTTGTGGGGGTTCGAAAAAGTTAGTCTAAAGATCCAACTTGATAGCAGTCAAGTCAGGTGCCCAATTGGCTTCAAGGAGTTGGGGTTCAAATCCCCCCCAAACCACCAATTGAAACCACCAACTAAGGGTTACCTGAAAATCTTACGCAAGCAGAAAAGTGGCTTTCGACTGCTTTTGCCATGGTTTCATGGTTTCCTGCTCAAACAAAATGGACCCCACTTCCTCCTTGCCATCGCATCCCGTGCCTAAGACGCCATGCGCAACACAAACCCACGGTGCCAAAAGAATCGGCGCCCGGTTCGACTTTCCACGTAGGCAGGGCCAGGAACCCCATCAGAAAGGAAAACCGGCATGAACCACTCGCTGGTGGTGGGAATGGACCATTCTGGGATTCCCGAAGAAAGGAATCCACCAGCAAGGGATGGTTGATATACGGGTCACTCCACTTCTCGTTCGCACCACAAACTCAGCTGGGTGATACCCCAAGGCCGAGACCCAAGTTGGAGCCACTCCTGCGCGCGGCTTGGGATGTAAACATCGCCTCGGTTGCTCAAGCAACCGCCTAATGCGAAGGAAATGTGGCTTGGAAGTTCTTGTCCCTCCCCGCCCCCCCACAACCAAAAAAAGTTCCCCGCAAAAATTGGATCCCCCCAAAAAAAAAACCCCCCCCCCAAATGCAGAAAAACCACAGGAAGTACAACTTCAAGTTGGATTCGGAGTCGCCAAGACTTGACTCGGACGCATTGCGCAAGGTGCCCAGCGACCCTCGTGAGGCTTTTCCGGGGGTTGCTGGGTCGCCAACGGCTTGGGGCTAGATGGACCAACGGGGCCACGCCCGAACGAAGACCTGCGACATGGAAACCGCCTGAGCTTCCTCCCTGCTCAAAGTAAACCGGTTGAAATTACTCCATGGGTCGGAAACTCCTGGGGTGTGTCGCAATGTCCACGTCCGAAAGGAGGGGTCTGACATGTCAGGCTTAACAACCCCCCGGATGGTTTATTTCGGTATTTGGTATTAAATAAGGGGGTTGTCCCCTTTTGAGGTTGATCGCTTTTCGGCGGAAACACCAACCACAATATCAACGAAATGTCGTCGGTTCCATTTACCTTTTGGTGCCATGTTAGCACGTTTTTTGAGCCACGGCCACTTGTTGAATCAAACTGTAAGGGGCTCCCATGATTTTTGCTCCAGAACGGGGAGCAACCAAGGAACAACACCTGATCAGTTGATGCGTTTTGACCAAGCGTGACAAAGGCTCACTCCTAGATGAAACCAAACAGTTCTTGCAAACTACATCTGTTGCCCAACTCTCACGGGGTTGTCGTGCGTGGGGAAAGTAAAGGCACACGTCCCCAGAACACACACCTCCGTGCTGACTATTTTTTCGGCTTCCCCAACAATCTGGGCAGACGAAACGAATTACTATGCTTCACAAACTGGAACTAGGCAATCTTCGGAGACCTGCATTGCCAAAATCGCCCATCTTACTCCCGTTTGGTTAAGACCCCTGGAAAAACAAAAACATATTTCCAGTAGTGATAAATTCCTTTTAAAGCCAACAAGGGACCATCAAAAAAAGCTTAAGCAAATGGAAGCTTAGATACCCTCGGATCGGGAAGCTCGAGAAGCGCCGCCTCGCCTGGGGGGCATCCTTGCAGACATTGGCTGGTTGAAAGGCGAGGGAGGGGGCCTCAGCATAGCGAGGCGAGGCGAGGCGCGTGAGCTTGCTGCAGGGAAGGGGGAGCAATGAGGTCCTAGAGATCCTGAACCGCAATTTCTAGGGAAGGAAGCCATTGTGTGGCGGAATGACTCAGGATTGATTGTGAAAACCCCTGTCAACATTCCATCTGGCTCATTCATGCCCAATTCACGTTGAAGGTCTACAAAACAGCAGAGGCATTGATCTTAAACCCAGATATATAACCTTGCTTGGTCTTTGGGTGCCCTGGAGGGTTCAAGTGCACACATACTGCAGGAACCACCGCAAACAACACAGAACCAAAACAATCATCATCTTGGGCCAAACTGATCACTCGCCCAGCTCTGGCCAACGGTCAAGCAACACCAAAACGGCAAACATCTCGATAGAGAAGTTCAAACCTTTTGTACTTCATTTGCGTTTGCGCCCCCTGGATGAAATGAGAACCTGTTTCCAGTAGTGAAATCGATTCCCTTTTAAATCAACAGGGGAACATATATTACAGGACATGGAAGTTGTTGCTCGCCAAAATGTCTTCCGAGGTTCCCTAAAAGGATGAACAAGTTGGAGCTTGGCAGCCCGTGCGACGGGGCCCCTTGGCAAGACCCTAGCAAGGGTTCCTGTGCACGTGCATGTCAGCGAGGGTTACTTTGAGCCAAAACTGCCTCAGCTTTCCAAACAAACCAACCACGTACTCCTCGATTGTGGCCTAAATTTAACTTAGTTTAGAATGCATCTCGGTCCCAGAAGAAAAAGCAAGACACACACAGAAACAAACAAAACAACGGCAGAGCCAAACAAAATAAACGGCACAAACCGCCGGAGGCCGACTTGGTCTCGAGTTCCAACTCTGGGCTCCCGGCCTGGAGGCAGGCAAGCGTGTGAAGCCTGGCCTGAGAAGTTGCAAAACGCATGGCACGTCGAGTTGAATCGCATGGCGCTTCGCTTTGCGGTAGCCCACCCAAGCAATGGTTGTAAGATTTTTGTAACCAGGGTTGCTAGCCACTTTAGCCATTCGTCTCAGACCATCTAGGTGCTCTTCAGATTCCCTTCCAGCAACAGTTTCAAGTGACGTTGGAGCAAGTCTCCAAAACGCAAAAAACAACTCTTCTCCAACGCCTGTCCAAACTTGAGCCGAGGGGCGCATAGCCAGCCGGCGCAGCGACTGGGTGGCCCACGTGCGCATGCGCTGGCGCATGCATCCCATGGAAGGCGGGATGGTGCGCATGTGTCAGGTGCCCGGGAGCCGGGTGCCTTGGCTAAGGCGTGGCTGCAACTTCAGCTTGCCATGATCAAAGTCACGCCCCAAGTGGTGGGTTAGAGGGAAACAGCCGATTCCATTTTCCGACTTTGACAAACCCCCAGAAACCGTCAACAAAAATGACCCCTAGGAAAGTCAGGAACTGGGGGTTTTCCCTCTAATCCAACACTTCAGGGGCGACTTTCATAGCGGTAAAATGCGAACAGCGCGGAAGCTGTGCAGCCGGTCTTTTGTGCCTGTCGTGTCAAAACTCGATGTCATTTCGGACTCTGGCTCTGCAGACGCGATGCATTGCTGCGAATTTCTTGGGGGCTCCAAGCAAATTAGGCTTGGCCCAGCCACAAGGATTCCACATCAGAGCTGCAGTCAGGGACGTAGCGCATGCTTTCCTGGGGCACATGCGTGCACCAGTCGGGCTTCACAGCCGGCTTTTCCCTCTTCTTCACCGGCGGCGGCGCTGCTCCAAGAACGGCGCCGTTGTCGTAGGGAGTCCGGCAGTCCGGGACGTAGTGGATCGCGCTTGGAGAGACCCACTTGCACCATTCTGGCTTGCCTTAGAGCATTGGCCAACCATCGAACCTACTTGGACACGCACCGTCCTTCATCAGCCCCTCGGCAGAAACGGGGCCAATCGTGTTGACCATTGCTGGGGACCCCAAACCAGTGATTTAGAGGACGGAAGCAGACCCAAACCCAACCCTCAAATCCCCTATCCACACACGCACACACAGAAACACATGCTTTGAATTTGGTATTTGCAGGGTTCCTCAAAAAGGATAGGTGATTCACTAAGAGGGTCTTCTGACCCAACTGGCAAAGCTGCTCGTTTAACTGGCCCAAATGATGTCCTAAAGGTTTTTTCGTCAAACTATGGTCTCCTTGTTGGTTTCCCTTAAAACCACCCACACGCAGAAACAAATACACAAACACACAAAAACACAAACACACAAACACACAAACAAACAAACAAACAAACAAACAAATAACCAAACAACCAAACAACCAACCAACCAACCAACCAAACAGCCACACAGCCAAACAACCAAACAAAAGACAATAACAAAATTACTTCGCTTCGAGCAATCCCCACCCTCCACACTCACGAGCTTACGACCGTGAACACGGTTGTGTGAATTCATGCATGGTTTTCGAGTGGCTTGGGGCCTATGACTGCTCAACAAGCTTCCTTATCCACCTGTCTCTGTGTCAAACTCCACTTTTCTGCGGGCCGATCTCGATAACTCAAACATCGGTTTCGTTAACAAAAGCCAAGCCCCTTCCAAAAAGAAACCCGACGGGGGATTAAACGAAGTTGCTTATTCACAACCCGAAGCAACACAAAAGCATCACCCTTTCCGAGCCTCAGGGTACACTCAAAACACGAAGGCACCGACATGAAATGTAAACCCAACTGTGCGCCGGGCGGGACATTAAGCAAAACCAGACTGGCGAGCTGCTCTGGCGGGATACTGGCGGGATCCACTGACGAATGCTGGCGAGCCGCTCCGGCTTGATACTGGCCGGATACTTGGCAGGATCCATCAGCAAAGGATACTCAGCAGGATGCTCGGCGGGATCCACTGGCGGCTGCTCTGGTGGGATACTCGGCGGGGCTGCTCTGGTGGGATACTCGGCGGGATCCACTGACGAATGCTGGCGAGCCGCTCCGGCTTGATACTGGCCGGATACTTGGCAGGATCCATCGGCAAAGGATACTCAGCAGGATACTCGGCGGGATCCACTGGCGGCTGCTCTGGTGGGATACTCAGCGGGGCTGCTCTGGTGGGATACTCGGCGGGATCCACTGGCGAGGTACTCTGGCGGGATACTCGGCGGGATCCACCGGCGAGCTACTCTGGGATACTCAGCGGGATGCTCGGCGGGATCCACTGGCGAGCCGCTCTGGCGGGATACTCGGCGGGATCCACTGGCGAGCCGCTCTGGCGGGATACTCGGCGGGATCCACTGGCGAGCCGCTCTGGCGGGATACTCGGCGGGATCCACTGGCAAGCCGTTCTGGCGGGATACTCGGCGGGATCCACTGACGAGCTGCTCTAGCGGGATACTGGGTGGGGGCGTGGTGTAGAAGCATCGCAAACGCGGATTCCAACATAAAATCTAACAACCCCTTCCTGCCGGGTGGGGAAAAACAAGCAAACACACACACAAACAAACAAGCAAGCAAGCAAGCAAAGCAAAGCAACAAGCAAGCAAGCAAGCAAGCAAGCAAGCAAGCAAGCAAGCAAGCAAGCAAGCAAGCAAGCAAGCAAGCAAGCAAGCAAGCAAGCAAGCAGCAGCAAGCAAGCAAGCAAGCAAGCAAGCAAGCAAGCAGCAAGCAAGCAAGCAAGCAAGCAAGCAAGCAAGCAAGCAAGCAAGCAAGCAAGCAAGCAAGCAAGCAAGCAAGCAAGCAAGCAAGCAAGCAAGCAAGCAAGCAAAACAAGCAAAACAAACAAACAAACAAACAAACAAACAAACACACAAACACACACACACACATACACAAACAAGCAACCACGGCAACACAAACAAAGGTATCTTTAAGCCTCCCCCTTCCCTCCCCCCCCCTTTGAACCGAGGTGCCATCCGGCCCCAGCGGTCCATCGCTGGGCCCGGGCTTGCCAAACCAGCAGGGCGGCACTACGAACTGGACCAGCCAGGGGATGTAGCCGCACCAATGGGGCGAGCTGGTCATCACTCGGCCTAAAGGTGATGCCCGCAGCGCAAAGAGAAGAAGCACAAGAAACGAAAATTCCGAAGGAAAAGGTGGGGAAAACAAATCTGTGTAAAGTGCTGGATGCTGGCTGGATGTTGTGGATGTTGGCCTTTCTTTTTTTTTTTTGGGGGGGGTGCCTCAGTGGAGCTGTGGAGTGCCAGACGTTGCCAATTCATGACTTGCGCCTCACAGGGGCTGACTGGAAGGGAGGAAACAAATATCACTTTTCAAGCAAGCCACCCTACCCGTACGACGTGAACAGTCTGGACCTCTGTGACCATACCACCAGACGCGCTTGCATCATACTGGCATCATTAAACGGCAAGGAAAAAGGTCACGCACTGCCCCTGCTTTGTCCTGCCTGCATGTTTGTTGCGATTTTGGACGAATCCATGGATTAAATGCGGTTTCCAAACTTGTCCAACATCTGCCAGACTGAATGTTGCACCCACCAGCTGCGAGCGCCTTTTTCCATCCACTTTACCACACAAACCGATCGCAACTGTGACTGAAAAAGCGATTGCAACTTGGCTATCGAGGCAGTCCCTTTTTTCAACACGATTGAACCAATCCCATCCCTGTAGCCCAAGGGCCATAAAAGACGCCAGCCGAGGAGTCGGTCTCCGCAGCCGCCTCCAGCAGAACGGGGTGGTAGGCGAAGTTGGCTTCCCGCTGCCGCCTGAGTGCCAGTTTTCCGGAGGAATGAGTTGGAAGCTGGGGACAATTCGAGGGGGCACTTCCCCATTCTTTCCAACTTTCTTTCCAGAAAACCATCAGAACCCCAGGGGGAAACAACTGGCTGTTGGAAAGAACGATGGCTGAAAAGAATGGGGAATCAACCCCTAGAAAAATATCATATTTCACCAACTCGCCAAACCACCAATTCGTTGTGTCAGCTGAGTGTCCCTAAGGGGTCGATCACAAATCAACAAGCCCACCGAAATGAAATGAATATACGAGAGCCCCAAACAAAAATCGAACCTTCATGCCTGAGGTCGCCCAGTTTCCGAGTTTCTGGGGGCGTAAGGGAACCCGGTTATAAGTGATCCATCCAAAGGATCCAAAGGGAACAGGAAGATACCATGGCCTATAGCGGGTGACCTTTGGTTCGGCCGATTCCCGAGAAGGATGGCCAAGGTCTGATGCAAAAACCGAAAGCCCCCTTCCTGGATGAGAGCAACGGCCAAACACAGCCCAAAACTCCAAACTGGGTTCTTCGGGATCCTGAATCCTAATCTGTAATCCGTTCTGGGGCACCACTACAACAAGACACACCACTACCATTCGGCTTAGAATCGGGTTCCTGAAAGGCTGAAAGAAAACATCCAAAAAGCACCTGATTTTCAGGGGATCCTCTAAATCAGGTGGCGACAATCCTTCCCTGTTAATGGCCCACACGGCCGAGACGCAGCCAAAGACTTTGGATCGCGTCGTTGCAGTCAGGCGCAAACTTCTTCTGAGCCTCTGGGATGTTGTTGCACCAGTCTGGCTTCCTCATTGCCAGGCGAGCAACAAGAACGAACCGAATCCAAGCTGAAACCTTTGGGACCCCTTCCAAACCAACAGGCTGGCTGCTCAAAGGGACAGTGATGGGTTGTTGCCTTGACACGCCCCTAAGACCTCCACAAAGGAGTCCATTTTGACAAACATCCCCGGTTTTCCGGAAAAAAACAAACTGACCCTTGGCATTTGGAGTCCAAGGGCATTTCGAAGCTGGGGAGATGACAAAAACATCCAGCTGCACCTCTGTGCGCTGAGCTGAGAACGTGCTTGTGCTTGTTGCTGTCAATAGAATTCGGCAACATCATGCACCACTTGGGATGAAGCCATATGAAGACTGGGATTGAATGCTGTAAGCCATCTACAGTCTGGTGCAGGACTTTGTCCACAGCATTGAACAGTAACATCCCATCACGCTGGTTGAACATCGCAGGACTTGTCCAGCGAACTGTCGCAACTGAAGCTTTTTGGAATACTCAACTTGCTCAAGTCCCCTGGGAGAACTAAACACATTTCCTGCAGTGATAGATTCCCTTTAAACATTTTAAAACCAACAGGGGAAAATACGCAACGTATTCTGAAACGGACATGGAAGAATAGAACCCGCCTTTCGGCAAAATCCAGGGCTCGAGGCAAGGTACCCTCGCTAAAACCACTCGGGCCCTCCAGGTAAAACTGAAGCCAGTGCCGGGTGCCGGCCATTTCTCCACCAATCTGACCCAGGACATCTGTGGCTTAGACCCTCGCTGTGGCCTTCAACTGACGTGAGCCAGCACCAAACATAAGTCATGACCACGAGCGACGCCTGCAGATCTTCTAGTTTCCTCTCTGTATCCTACATTTCGGTTGGTTGCACCAGCCTTATTCTTGGGAGATCATGTGGAACATCTGAGGAACCTCCTGGTGCATGGCCCTGGGTCTCCATCTTGATCTTGCTGGTGCTCAGGAGGGATGGCCCAGGCCGTTGGGAGTAGCAAGTAACGGGGTGATTCACTCCACTGGCTTGGTACAAAAGCCATGAGGACTCGGCGAACCCGTACAAGCATTCGACAAGAAAGGTGCCAATAGGTGAAACAATGGGATTGTTCGAACCATTTTTCGGCTTATCGTTCGACTTGCCGAGGGATTTGGGGAGTTTTGTGCCATCTCCCAGGTGAGAAACTCGCCCCAGGAGAAGGAAACCAAAAGGATTCGATACCAATGTTCTTCCGGTGTGGTGATTTTGATTGTCAGAGAGAGAGAGAGAGAGAGAGAGAGAGAGAGAGCCCTTCTGGTTCCAATGGGTAGGTACCACTAGATTCGGTACACGGCAAGCTTCCTTTTAAAGTTTTGTACCCAGTGCCCAGAGCAGCGCTCGTGTCATTGCCAAGCTTCGCTGGCTTAGCTCTGGTCTTTATTGGCGGCGGTGGCTGCGTCGCCGTCGGCGTGCCCCCGAGGGCGCGATCATTGCAGTCCTGTCTCACAGCCACAGTTTCTGACGAGCCCAAACAACCCTGGAAATACTGTGGATGGTTGCGAAATCCATTTCGCACCACCCAGGAAACCCCAGAATGACGATTCCCCTGTAAATACCAACAAGGAAATGGTTTCCCATGGTTGGAAAGTGGTGCAGGATTTCGTCCATCCACCGTAGGAAATAACCTTCTGGGGCGGGGGGGGGGGGGGTTGAGCAAAAATGAAACACACGTAGGACACCAAAAGGTCAAAGGTCATTTGGTCAAAGGTCTTTCGGAGGTCCATCTTCGAACCTTGTGCAACTCATATACCTCATGCAATCCTGTCTGTGCCCAAAGGGAACCAGGGGCACGTGGGCTCTTTGAGCATGCCACTTAACCATTATTGATCTACCCTGACTAGACGGAGTTCTTTGAAGGATACATCCAACAACTACCTTGCTGCTGCAGCTGGTAAAAGTGATCTTTTGCCTGGCGCAAACGTATCCAACAAAGGGACCTGCGTGTTCGAGTGTGCTTGCGCACTGGCCGCTTGGCTGAGGTCAATCACTTTGTAGACGGGCCTGGCGAGCCTTGCACCGCCAAACGAAACACGGCCGATCACACATTATATTAACATTATTACCATGAGTTTGATTTGGCCATGGGTCAAAATCCAAATCGTACCCCCAGTGAACATCCCAATCCCCACCAAAATGGACCAAAATGGGTGGTGCACCTACCCCAAAATGGTACCATTGGTTTTGACCCACCGCCATTTACGACTTGCCGATGCGGCGTTGCAGCATGCCTTTAACTCTGGCGAGTGGGCACAAGGTGACGTCAGGCTGCCCACGATGCCCAAACCGGCAGTCTGCCACACGAGTGAGGGATACGTTTTTGGCAGCTTCACAGAAGGGAAGCACCCCTTTTGCAAGGTGCCCAGTTGGATGCCAAAAGTACACCAAGCAGTTTTGGAGGGTCCCGCAAGAAATGCGTCAGCTCGAGCCGGTTTCCTTGACATATGGCTTGGCGCTGCCATGCACGTAGGTGCACCACTGGGGCTTTCCGTCTGGGCCGAGCCTCAGCCGGAAAGGGGCAGTCATTGGGGCCAAGCTTTTCCAAATTTCGATTGGTTTCTGCATGCGTAGTTGCCCTGAAAGTGGAAAGCAGGCATTTGTTCCATAGCGGCTTATGCACTTCCACGATTGTTGGAAACAGAGGAACAGTGGATGCCCAAATATTGCAAGTACGGGAGCTAGGAACTTCTCATTTACCGTTCTTCACCATGGTTTTGGGGTTGCTTCTTGGTGGCACGAAGAATCCTCGAAGAGAAACGTATGACAACGTCGGCCTTGGCATTCAAATGCCACCAGCCAGTGGTCGGTTTCGACATCACCCCAAGCCATTATAAACCTGAATCACCATCCGTTGGTCTCCAACAGCGGAGAAGGCCCAAAGTCAACGTTCAATCTGAGACAAGGAGGGAATTGAACGTAGAACCCTTATATACCGGAAGAATCTTTATCAAAAGTCCCAAGCACGATACAAGCTCTGCTCTGTGTGTCTTCCCTTGACAACTTGGGGGTAACTTTGAGCCCGCCGGTTTGAAGGTTGCAACCTTTCCGACAAAAGAACAGCGACATCTCGGTGAATCTCTCACGTGTCACAGACAGCCCCGAACAAGGCTTTATGAAAGGAACCTTTACCAGGAAACACAACCCTGTACGAGGTCGGGTTGAGTTGAGTGTCTTGGGCACTCTTTGGTGGACATCATTTGCATGGGGATTCATGTCCAACCATTTGAGGCCAGACTCCAAAAATTTGGAAGCCCAACGGCCCCAACCTTCAAGGCTCCGAGCCGGTGCAATTCATGGGTGGCTTCCATTGAACCGATCGCTTGAGCTCCCCGGAGTCGGCCCAATCCGAGATCCCGGCGTCGTATTGTCCGGCTTCCCGAACCAGCAGGGCGGCACCACGAACTGCACGATCCAGGGGATGTGGCCGCACCAATGCGGCGAGTTGGTCATCAGCTTCCTCAGACAAACCCGCGAAGCACAACCGCGTCCACAAAACAAACATAGGTTCGCTCATGGCTGCGTTCACTTTAAAACAGCTCAGCCAAACTGCTGAAAGGGTGGCGTCCACAAAAAGACTGAAAGTAGGGGCCATGCACGTGGCCTCCCATTTTCCCATTCGAACGCAGCCAGCGCGTTTGCGCGAACAAATGGGCCGGAATGGTACGTTCAAGAGTGTTTGCGTCCGCTGATTCGGGCCAAAAGCCTCGGTGGCAGGCCTTTGTGCCATGGACGAGACAAACACCAAGGAGGAGACCAAAGACCCCCCCCCCGAAGGATCCTGAGATCTTATAGATCTTTCTTAGAGGGTATTCTTAGAAGGCTTTTGGGTCCTACTTGAAGGGGCAGGGTACCTAGTAAGTGGTTCGTAACCATGGTTGAATGTTATAACCCACAAGAGCCATGATTATAAGTCTCCGTATAACCCGGCTTACTAGCAACATACTAAGTATCCTGGCGCTTTAAGTGTTTAGGTCCAGACACCACACGATTGGAGCTGGGCCCAGTTATAGAATGTATCTTTTATTGATTGCTTCACTTTGAGTCACTGGTAAAATGTAAAACATGTATCCTAAGTCTACCCCAGACCAGTCGTTTGTCTCATCGATCCCAGGCTCCCGTAGTAGAGGCCATCTCCGTCCTCCGTTCCGAGGAGGTCTATGTCCCGTGTGGGCTGCAACTCCAGCTTGGTCTGGATGCGGGGCAAAGGACTGGGTCAACGTTCAACCATGTCCCAGGGATCCGGATGCATACGCCTGAACATTGCAACTTGTAAATGGTGTTGTTTCCCCTTGTTTTGGTGTTGAAAAAGCAACATGGTTCAAATGGTTGCAAAAATGTATCTGAAAAGGAGCCCGGTGTCCTTTTAGGGGAAATACATGGCCCTAGTGGATGAGGAAAACCACCAGGTCAACCAGGAATGGCCAACTATTTTTCTACCAAAACAACTAAAAAAGACACCTATGCGTTCAGCCCCAAACCAAGACGTCTAACGTGGACCCAGAAAAGAGTTGTTGAACCTAGGCTTAAAAACGAATTCTTTCTTCATCATTTCAGTCGGGGGCAAAGATGGAAGATGTTAACTAACGTTGGCCCAGAAAAGAGTTTTTGAAGGCACAAAGCGCAGTGCGCCTAACACAGGAGAAAAACAAGGGACACGTGCATGTCATGAGGGAATGAAAGACCCCACCCCCAAGGAAAGGCTGTCATCCAGAGCTTGGACTTGCCGGGATGAGTCAACCAGGTGACCAAACATGCTGCAATTAAGTTTTAGCTGGCAAAAACGCGAGCAAACAAACTAACAAACTAATACGCAAACAAGCCAAGCAAAGCAAAGCAAAGCAACGCAAAGAAATTGCTAAGCAAGCAAGCAAACAAGCAAGCAAATCAAGCAAGCACACAAGCAAGCAAGCAAGCAAGCAGACGACAGGAGACAGACGCACACGGCACACGACAGACACACACACAGACACAGACACAGACACAGAAACAGACACAGACACAGACACAGACACAGACACAGACACACACACACACAGACACACACACACACAGACACACACACAGACACACACACAGACACACAGAGAGACACACACAGAGAGACACACAGAGAGAGACACAGAGAGACACACAGAGAGACACACAGAGAGACACACAGAGAGACACACAGAGAGACACACAGGGAGACACACAGAGAGACACACAGAGAGACACACAGAGAGACACACAGAGAGACACACAGAGAGACACACAGAGAGACACACAGAGAGACACACAGAGAGACACACAGAGAGACACACAGAGAGACACAAAGAGAGACACACAGAGAGACACAAAGAGAGACACACAGAGAGACACACAGAGAGACACACAGAGAGACACACAGAGAGACACACAGAGAGACACACAGAGAGACACACAGAGAGACACACAGAGAGACACACAGAGAGACACACAGAGAGACACACAGAAAGACACACAGAGAGACACACAGAGAGACACACAGAGAGACACACAGAGAGACACACAGAGAGACACACAGAGAGACACACAGAGAGACACACAGAGAAACACACAGAGAGACACACAGAGAGACACACAGAGAGACACACAGAGAGACACACAGAGAGAGACACACAGAGAGAGACACACAGAGAGAGACACACAGAGAGAGACACACAGAGAGAGACCCACAGAGAGAGACACACAGAGAGAGACACACAGAGAGAGACACACAGAGAGAGACACACAGAGAGAGACACACAGAGAGAGACACACAGAGAGAGACACACAGAGAGAGACACACAGAGAGAGACACACAGAGAGAGACACACAGAGAGAGGCACACAGAGAGAGGCACACAGAGAGAGACACACAGAGAGAGACACACAGAGAGAGACACACAGAGAGAGACACACAGAGAGAGACACACAGAGAGAGACACACAGAGAGAGACACACAGAGAGAGACACACAGAGAGAGACATACAGAGAGAGACACACAGAGAGAGACACACAGAGAGAGACACACAGAGAGAGACACACAGAGAGAGACACA
>CAUJNA010002318.1:0-37472 GCA_963377175.1 Effrenium voratum | reverse complement strand
GCCTCCTTGATGGTGCGGATGGTGCGCTCCGCGAAGTAGGCGTGGCCCCTGGTCACCTGCTTCTCGATGTCCCAGAAATCCATCAGCTCCTTGAACTCCCTCTTGAACTTGGTGCCGTCGTCGGAGTACACGTTGGCCGGCACCCCCAGGGCTTGGAAGACCTTCTTCATGCCCGCCGCTGTGGTGCTCGCAAGACGGTCCTTCAGCGGCTCCGCGGCCACTTTCTTGGTGAGCGCGTCGATGGCCACCAGCATGAAGGGGTAGGGCTTGCCCCCGAAGGCCTTCATGTCGGCCAGGTCCACCTGCAGCTGGTTCATGGGCTCCAGAGGCACGAAGCTGTTGTAGCCTCTCTGCGGCCGGTCCTGGTTCACCCGGAGGCCGTCCAGAAACGCCTTCACCTCCCCTCTGGAGATGCTGGAGTTGCGCACCTGGGCCTGCTGCAGCGTCTGCGCTATGCTGCCGAAACCGGTGCGGGGATCCTTGATGGTTCGCCTGCGAGCGTCGGCCATGTTTCTTATGGCTTCTTCGGCTTCTTCGGTCCCCGCTGGGCCTGCCAGGCTTCCACCTCGTCCAGCCGGGCCTGGAAGCCCTTGCACACCCCCCAGAGCACGCTGGTGAGGTGCGAGTAGTGCGTGACCATCTCCGTGCCGTCGCTCCACCTCGCGGTGCCCGTCAGGTTCTTCCACTTCGCTCCTGTGAAGTCGTTTGACGCGAAGCCCAGCCTCAGGTCCTCGTTCATGTCCGGGCGCTTGTACTGCTTGGCCTCCACGGAGTCGAACAGCTGCTGGAGCTCTGCCACGTCGGCCTCGGCCATCTCCGTCTTCACCCTGCTGTCCGACAGATTCGTGAAGCTCGTGTTGCAGACCACGTTGCCCGTGTTGCCTGCGATCACGAGGCAGCCGGGGTTCCTCTGGTTCGTGGTCAAGGACAGCTGCGTCGAGAGGCTCTTCGTCTGCACCAGCGCCTCATCGTTGATCATGATGAGCTCGCACTGGTGCGTCCCGCCGTCCCGCTCCAGGAAGACCCTGGCGCTCTGGTTGCCCAGGAGCCGCAGCTCCGGGCCGCTGTCGGAGGCCGCGCTGTTGTTGGAGATCTGCAGCTTGCTCCAGCCCGCCCAGTTCTTCGTCAAGAAGAGATCGTCCGAGAAGTCGGAGGTGTTGGTCACGATGAGCGTGTTGGACGCGAAGAGCTGCGGCGCGGAGACCGTGCCCGAGCTCGTCACGTCGCCGCAGACCACGCGGCCCGTCGACACTCCGCCGCTCGTGGCCGTGAAGGTGCAGTCCAGGCTCTCGCAGTCCAGCGGGCCCGCGGACGCCGCCCCGGTGATGGTCAGCGTGGCGCCCGTGAGCGCGCCGGTGGCCGCGAAGCTCGCCGCCGTCGCTGCGCCCGAGGCCGTCAGCGTCCCCGTGGACACGTCGCCCACCGTGGTGAAGTTCCCGGCGTTGGCCGTGTTGTTGATGGTCAGCGTGCTGCCCGTGATTCCCGTGGCGGAGCTCAGCAGGCCCACGCTGGCCGCGCCGCTGATGCTCAGCGAGCTGCCTGACACGGCCCCTGTGGACGACAGCGCGGCCCCGCGACGGTGCCTGTGGCTGTGAGCGCGGCGCAGGAGACTGTGCCCGAGGCGTCCACGCCCGTGGTGAACACGTCGGTGCAGTTCACGTCGTTGCACAGCAGCTGGTCGCAGCCCACGTTGCCCTGCGCGGTGAGGCCGTCCAGCGTGGCCGAGCCCGTGAGGGCCAGCGAGTCCGCCAGCAGGTCCGTTACTGAGACAGACTCTCCCTCGAAGGCAGTGGCCCTGATCTGCATGCCGTACAGGTCCAGCGTGCCCGCCGACTGCTGCACCAGCCCGGGGATCGAGCCGCCGAAAGCTCCGAAGTGCAGCTTCGCGACTCCGCCCGGCGGCACCGAGAAGTCCAGGCGCGCCGTGCTCCAGACGCCCGGCGAGGGCGTGCCGAGGAAGGTGCCGGTGACGCCCACGTAGTCGTTGTCGGCAGCGCTGACGTACATCACCAAGTTTGAGGCCGTGCCCAGCCTGTACCGGCAGCCGAAGGAGTAGCGTCTCCCCGGCGTCAGCGTGTAGGTGCGCACGATGTTCCAGGCGAAGGCGCTCAGGGTCATGGCGTAGCCCTCCAGCTGGAATCCTCCCACCGTGAAGCTGGCCGAGGCCACGGAGCTCTGGCTGTTGGAGCGCACCAGGAAATTGCCTAGCGTGGTGAGCGTGGGCTCCAGCAGCACCTCGCCCAGGGTGGCCAGCGTGACGTCGTCGGCCCCTCCGTCGAGGAACTCGTGCTTCAGCAGCAGCGCCGAGGCCGCCGTGTCCTCCTCCGCCTCCACCGCGTTGCCGGTCTCCAGGGTTGCGTCCAGGATCTGGAGGCCGTAGACGTCCACCGTTCCAGCCGTCTGGTTGGGCAGGCCCGGCGCCTGGAAGTGTGCCCTGAAGTGCAGCTTCGCCACCCCGTTCGGAGGCACTGTGAAGTACATCTTGGCAGTGCTCCAGGCTCCCTGGTCGCCCACGAAGCTGCCGTACAAGGGGTCGTAGACGTTGTCTGCCTCGGACATGTACACCACGAAGTTGGAGGCCGTGCCGAGCCGGTAGCGGCAGGCGAATAGGAGCTCTCGGCCCGGGGTCAAGTTGTAGGTGCGCACGATGTTCCACGGGTTCACCGCCAGGGTCAGGGTGTAGCCGTCCACGCTCACTGCGCCCGCGGTGTGCGTGGCCAAGACCACGCTGCAGCCGCTGCTGGGGCGAACCGTCCAGTTTGACAGCGAGACGTCCGTGGGGGCCAGGATCTGCTCTCCTATGGCGGCCACCACCCCGTCGGCCCCGCCGTCGTCCGGAAAGCGCACTGCTATCTGCAGCGCCGAGGCTGCCTCCGCGACTCCGAGCTTGCCGGCGAGGAGGCCGTCTACTTGCGCGATGGTGTAGTAGCTGAGCAGCGCGGCGGCGATGCTCGAGGCCGTTGCCGTGTCCTGGTCGGCGGCTGAGCGGTACGCCACCAGCGCCGAGGTGATTTGGTTGGTGGTGAACACGTCCCGGTCCGGGCCCGTCCGGTAGGCCAGCAGCGCGCCCGCGATGGCGGCCTGCGTCTGCGTGTCCTGCGCGCTCGCCGTGCGGTAGTCTCCCAACAGCGCGTCCACTTGCGCCGCGGTGTAGTAGGCCAGCAGCGCTGCTGTGATGGCGCTGGTCGTCTCAGCGTCCTGCGCTGCCCCTGTGCGGTAGTCTCCCAACAGCGCGTCTACCTGAGCCGATGTGTAGTAGGCCAGCAGGGCTGCTGTTATGGCGGCGTCAGTGCCCGCCGTGGAGTAGCAGTCTGCCGTGATGCTCAGCGTGTCGTCGCCGTTGGCAAGCGCAGCAGAGAGAGGAGCCATGAAATGCAGGTTGCGAACGACGTTACGTCCGCGAACGAGCTCCCAAGTCGTGAAGCCCGCCCAGGCCGGCGCGTTAACAACTCCGCCGCTGCCGGAAAGCTGCAGGGCTGCGAGCTCCGCGAGGATTGCGTCGAGGGCGCTCTGGAGCGTGGTCTCGCTGTCCGAGAGCGCGGCGTTCGTGGCGTATGAGGCCAGCAGCGTCGCGTCGGCCTTGGCCCCCTGGAGCGCCGTGATGCTGGCGTCCCGGCTAGCAAGCTGCGCTGCGACGAAGGCCTCGGTGGCGAGACCCATCAGGGCATTTGCTATCTTGGTGTCTACCTCCAGCGGCGTGTCCAAGCCGTCCACCGTGGAGAGCAGGGAGGCCAGCGCGCTTGCGTCCGCCTTGCCGAGGAGGGCGGCGTCCAGGGCTGCCGTGGTGACGGCGTCCAAGAGGGCCGTCGCTATCTTCGAGTCCACCTCCGAGGAAGTGTCCACGGCCGACTGCAGGGCGTAAGCAGTCAGGGCGCTGGCGTCTGCCTTGGAGGCCTGCAGCCCGAGATGGAGGCGTCTCGGCTCGCGAGCTCGGAGGCCAGCGCCGCGGCGGTGACGGCCCCCAGGAGAGCGTTGGCCACCTTGTGTCCACCTCCAGCGGCGTGATCCTCGCCGCTATGTCCAGGGAGTGCTGGTCCACCACCGTCTTGAGGCCGTAGTTGGCGGCCACCGTGGCCAGCGTGGCGTTGTTGGCCGAGGCGATGGAGCCGTTCATGGCCGCCGTGGTGCTGTAGTTGGACAGCTTCAGGTCCACGCTGTCCGGGGTGCTCTTGGCGGCAACCACGCCCTCCAGCACGTCGAAGGCCGACTGGTCTGCCTTGTTGGAGAGACCCGTGGTCAGCGAGCACTGCAGCGCTGCGATGCTGCTTCCGTGCGCGGCCACCTGACCGTCCGTGGTGGCCAGGGCCGCAGCCGTTGCTAGGGGCGCAATCGCCGGCGCCAGCGCGCTGCTGTCCAGCTTTGAGGCCAGCTCGGCGGTGACTCGGTCGTCCAGGGACTGGATGGCAGCGGCGTTGTTGCCTGAGGCTGCCGTGTTCACCGCCAGGTCAGCCACTTGAGCGTGGGGAGTCAGAGCGAGGGCCAGCTGTCCTGCTGTGACGTGCGTGCCGTCAGTCACCTCTCCGTTGTCCAGGACCTCGGGGATGTTGCCCGTGACAGGTCCTTCAAACATGTTTACATATGTTCTCGCCGACGCCTTAGTCCAGTGGCTATGGGACATTCGGGGGGTGGCACGATCCCGTGCTACCAGTACGCGGTCCTTCAAACATGTTTTCTTAGGAGTAGTTGTTACGATATGGTATCGCTGGGACATTGCACTTTCGCAACACCTCTATTCGCCAGGTGTTCTAATTGTATATCGACTCGCACGCGAAGTGGAAGTGGAGTATAAAATCACCCACTGGGCATGAGGCGATGAATTGGAAGTGGAGGATAAAATCACCCACTGGGCATGAGGCGAACTCGCACGCTGAATTGGAAGTGGAGGATAAAAGGACACACTTGGCATGAGGCGATGAATTGGAAGTGGAGGATAAAACCGCCCACTTGGCATGAGGCGATGAATTGGCCGAAGTGGCGCAGTGTCCTATAAAATCGGCCACTGGGCATAAGGCGATGAATTGGCCGAAAATGTCGGTCAAAAGCGCTTGGGACACCTCGGCCACATAACGAGACCTAAGCCAACCTTGCCCAGACAAGCATACTGGCTGGAATGCGATTGAAGGGAAATAACCCTCAATTCAACTTCCCGTGCTACCAGTACGCGAACTCGCCATCGCTTTTCCAAGCCTTTTGCGCACTTTTCGGCCCCAAAGAGAGAGCGGTGACGAAGCGATGTTGATGACCATTTTTGGGCCAAAAAGCGCCGTTTTGGACTGGTAGCGAGAGCCCATGGTGAGATGGCTTAGGCGTTGCTTTGCTCTCCGTAGCGACGTTTCGGAGGCTCGATTCCTCCCGGGACCTTGGCGGGCTGACGTGTTAGAGACCGGTGACTTCGGCGGTGACAAGCTCGGCGGGCTGACGCGTTACGTGGAAAAACCTCGGCGGGCTGACGTGTTACTCGAAAGCACCTCGGCGGGCTGCCGCGTCAGACGCGGGCTGGCTCTGGGCTGTGCCTCGGCGGGCTGACGTGTTAGAGACCGGTGACATCGGCGGTGACAAGCTCGGCGGGCTGGAATTCGCAGGTTTTTCGGGGTAGAATACGGATTTCGGAGCACTGCAAACACCTGGAACCGGTTTTCGCAGGAAAACGAGCGATTTTGGAGGCCCGGGCTGCACTTTTGACGCAGGACACGAAAAAACGCACTTTTCGGAGTTCGCCGTTTTCAGCGCTTTTTGCACCAAAAACGGAGTGGTGACATTGACCGGTGACATCGGAAAAACGTTCAGCGGGTTGAAGAATTTGGCTGTTTTGCAACCAAAAATGCCAAATAATTAGGGGTGTATAAGCAGCCTTTCCTTACTACTTCCCACATCGACATGGCTCACGAGGAAGAGGTATGAGGATGATCCAGATGCCGGAATTGAAGTTGATGTGTACGAAGGATCATCAATAAAGAGGAAAGTGGGAGTCCTCAAGAGGGACGCCAACTCCATCGCTCATTTGCTTACACACAGGTACCGAAATCCTTTCTGCGAGTCATGTGTCAAGGCAAAGATGAGACACTTCAGATCACAAACGGGAGCCTTCAAGAGGGAGGTAAAGATGTTCGGGGGTGACGTTCGACTTTATAACGGTATCAGGAGATCATGAAGTGGAAGGCAGGTATGCGCTCGTTATTCGGGACATTTACCGGAATTATCATGGCTTATCCAACCGCGAGAAGAGACACTGACTCCGTTGTCAGGGCTATCAAGCACTTCTGCGGGAGGAGGAAGATCAAACAGGTATATTCGGATGATGGCCCAGAACTGATCAATGCGTGCGTGGAGCTAAGCTGAACCACGACCTATCGCTGCCTGGACGACCGCAGAACAATCCCTTGCTGAAAGAACAAACCAATTCATCATTGACCAGACGTCGGCTTGTCTTGTACATGCCGGCCTACCCACGTGCTACTGGGTGCAGGCCATCACCACTCTGTGCCATCTCATGAACATTGAAGAAGTGAATGGATCGAGTGCTTGGATGAGGCTGCGTGGTGAGGAGTTCAAAGCGCACTTCAAGCCGAGTGAAGCACGAGGGGAGAAGAGGGAGAAGTTCGAACCAAGAGGGGAAACTGGTATATTTGCTGGATATGTATTGAGCACCGGGATGCATTGGGCAAACAAGTACCGCGCTTGAGAGGATGATTCTGAAGTCTCCTCTGACATTCCCATACAACAGAAGTACAAGGCTGCCAACAAGACTTTGGAAGGGATTCTGCTGCTTGACGATGGTCCGGAAGTACTTTTCGGAAGGTCGGGGGGACCATGTAGAAGAAAAGGACGCTAGACCAAGCTCATCAAAAGGGAAAGGAGATGGACATGCCAAGGGCGATGAAGAAGTTAAGAGGCCCGACCTTCCACATGTGTCAGCTGGACTACCTGGGGATGGCATCACGTACGTCAACGATGATGGTAAGGAGGTGAAGATCGATAAGGCCGGGAGACCATATCCTGTCGGGAAAGATGGATTCAGGCTAATGAAGACCTCCAGAATACACTCCCGATGAATGGGCAATGATGAGAAAGTACTACTCTGAGGAGGAAAAGGCCGAGGTGAAGGGTGGTGGCAAGAAGAAGAAAGAAGATCCCAAGAGTAAAGAATCTGAGATTTCTGCGCCGGCAGAGGCACAGACATTGCAGATGCCCGGTGGTAAGAGAATTCGAGCAATGATTCGAAACCGCTGGGGTGGAATGGAATGGCAGTACAATTGGGGATTGCGGAAGAACATATCGAAGATCAAGAACCCAATGGATGGGAAACACTTGGCTGAGCTTGATTGGGTCAGGATAGTTGTGAATCCTGTTGACGGAGTGGTTGTTCTCATGGATTCCAAGCAATCCCAAGACGTCTTGAGACGAAATGTCTCAGCTTGAGAAAGAATTTGAGTGTCTGGTGGTAATCTATGCCTGGAAGTTCAAGTCAGAGGAGCGATCAGAGTCGACTCCAAATTGGACGAAGACAGTTGCATCAGTCATAGAGAGTCACAAAGATGAAGCTGGGACGACATCGGGGACAGATCCAACGATCGACGCATCGACGGATTTTACCTGGTATGAATGGGAGGAGTCTGCTGAGGTAGTTTCTGGAAAAGTGCCACTCGCGATGCCTGCGATAGGCGAAGACGGTGAAGCCAAGAAGTACCCATCGATGCCGCGCGTGACTTCTGAGCAAATACAGCACAGAGAGAAAGCCGTGAAAGTTGTACGATTCTTCGACGCTTTAGTGTCCAGACCGGTTGGCCGGAAAGAAATGCTGACCAACCCTGATGCGTTGGCATCGATGAAGAAAGAATGGTCGGGATTAATCGACCAGGGCGTCTTCGATCTTGGCGCAGTGCGTGAATATGACGCTGTGGCCAAGGAGGCAAAAGCGAAAGGAGAAGAGATACACATGGCTCGCGCACATGGTATTTGCGTTGAAAAGCACTCACAGTTGCCTGTTGGTGATCCTAAGAGGAAGTTCAAGGGTAGAGGCGTGTTGCTGGGAACCAAGTGAAGAATCAAAGCTTTGAAGCTGCGATGTTTCAAGACTTGGGGAACTCTCCTGCTTCGTTTGAGGCCTCGCGTTGGGCGGATTTTTTGGGTTGTCATGATGGTTGGGATGTGCAGATGGCCGACGCTGTTCAAGCGTACATCCAGGCCACCTTGAGAGGCACGCCGTGTTGGATTGAATTGCCACCGGAGGCTGTGCCGAATGAATGCAAATGGGATAAGTACAGAAGACCTTCGTCCCGTTGAGGAAGGCGCTGTACGGACACCCAGACGCGGGAACATTCTGGGAGCAGCACTGCGATGAATCGGTGCGCGCCGTTGGTTTTGAACCCATCGGCGAAGAATGGCCGTCAGTGTACATTCATGAAAAGCTCCAGCTTGTTCTGGTTGTGTATGTGGACGACTTCAAAATGGCAGGGCCACAAAAGAACCTTGCCCAAGGATGGACATGTTGCGTACACGTTTGAAGATTGAACCCGAGACTGGACCTTCGATATTCTCCGATCGTGCCTCTCAAACTCTGCAGTTGTCTGGAACTCCTCGGAGCTCCTCCACCTTCTCGACGACGAGGCTCTGGTTGGCTCATCGCTGATGAACTCTTTGTATACCTCCCCGACCTGGGTGTCCTGGTGGAATGCAGCTTTGAACGACCGTTCCTCGTTGTCTTCGACCTGATGCGAGATCCCAGGTGTCCGTGATTGCTCTCAGCATATCTGCCCCTTCTATGCAGTACTTGGTGACGTTGAGCAGTTCAGGGTTCTTTGCTAGCAGCGATGCCTCACCGCAAAGCTGGTTCAGCGCCGCCACGATCTTCTTCCCCTTGCTGCAGAACTCCCTCCAACCAAGCATACATTCGTCAGCAGACAGTTGTCCGAAAACTTTGCTGATAAACTCTAATGCAAGCCTCATGGATTGCCCTTCTCCTTTCATCATCCCGCGGCACTTGGCAGAATAATACGCTGAGTAGGCATAGATAGCAGGGACGCCAATGTCCTCGATCCACTTTATGCACATGCCCAGGTCGCTGCCCATCTCCATTCTCTTGGGGATTCTTTTGCCCTCCTCGATGGCGTTCTTCACGAGGTTCCCCAAGAATATTGCCGCTTGTCTGGATTTCCCAACAGGCACGCAGAAGAATTCATTCGTATTGACGACGTTCGCATTGGCAGTCATCTTGATGATATTCTCCAGAACCAGGAAGACCCAAAATAAGCAGCTGCAAATAAAGCCACGGAATTGTCCCAATACGAGCCCAGTTTCTGATTGAGGTGATGAACTGGTCCAACTCCTCTCCGAAACTTGGGGTTCGGGACTGGCCCAGCTCCCCGTTGGCACCAGAGGTTCGGGACTAACCCAGCTCCTCGGTGGTACAGTCGGGGTGGTGCAAATTTCACACGCAGTAGCTTGATGCTTCCGCCATCTCCCTCGCGTAATACAAGCAAGAGCGAGTTTCAATGGTGCCGGCTGGAGGCACTTTGCTCGAGCACGAAAACGGCGGAGGATCACACCCACAATTAACGACGTGTACAACTGGGTTTCTTTGGTTTCACGACCGGCACAAGGTCCATGCTCATGATTTCCATTGCATTTCTTAGACAACGAGCTACCAAGATCAAAGTTCCATGAAACAACTCTCCATGGTTTCTTGATTGGCATGGGTTTCTTAGCATACCTTTGCTTCAAGCCATAGCGACACCCATCAAACTCATGACTAATGCCATCATGAACAACCTCATGCAGTCTCTCATCCTTCCAGTAATCACAACTTCCAGGCAGCTCAAACAAAATCGCAGCTCGTTTCGTCATGGCATGCCGTTTGATTTCAACGAACCGTTCAAACAATCTCCAAAATTCCCTTTGTTTGGCCTCGATTTTCTCTGCGGTGTCAATTCCGCGAGTCTTGTTGAGGCGTGCCCATGATGATCCCCCCGTGCAAGGCCCGGCGAAGAACAACAAATCGGAAGGTTTGGTAAGCACATGTCTGGCGATTCTCCCCCCATACTCGCTCAGTAAGTCATCGACCAGAGTTATGGTGACGACCTGCGGCCCGTTATGGCGGGCAAGGGCAGTGAACCAGTTACGTGGTTCGGAACACGCCATCAGCACAATGGGCCGAGCCAAGTCAACACTGTATAAAGTGACGACTGTGCGAGTTCTCATACCAGGAAGCGAGACATGCACAGGAGCGCGAAGCACACCACCGTCATGTTTAACCATCGCGAGTTCATTACCCGGCGCTAACTGTGGTTTGTGCTTCACCGCAATGCGATACGGAACAAAACAACGACCAGGGACAAGCTGCTCGTGATTGATATGCAGACAACGCATAAGCAGCTTCAACCGGAGCAAAGTTTCCAAAGCAAGGTCGTTGACACATTTTAATTCTATGCGCTCGTTCGACAGTTCTTCAACGAATGCGGCCAGCACGGACTGCATGTCAACGTCCCCGGACCCGACGTGAATTGGTCGTGGTCGTGGAGATCGTTCCCGCACCGGTACAGCAACCGGTACGGGATGAAACTGCCAAATCGCGCGTTCAACCCATCCATCAATCCGCGCACACTGCAACCCAGGGTCAACCCTATCCTCGACCTTGAGCCATGACCCGTTCCTCAGAAACCAAGTGGAACGAAGCCACTTGCTCCCGAAACGGTGTCACAACCGCGAGTGGAGGTTTCACGCGCATCAATCTGGGCCCCTTGGCAACCACAACCGGATCATGTCCTTCATGCTCATGCAATCCCTCCTTGGATGTCAAGCCGGACCACCACAGGTCCGGGGGCATGATCGGAATGTGTGTGTACGGAAACGTGGGAACTCCGTCAACCGTTCCCGAAGCAGTCTGCATGGTCCCTTTTATGGGATCACACGTAAGTGTGAGCGCCTTGAGGGTATCCGGGTCAGACAGCAGGCTCGGGTCGAGTAGACCAATCTGCAAACATGCATGTTTCCACTTGCGTCCATCATTGAACGCCTTGGTGTAGATGTCAGCCGCCATTCTGTCGGTGACCTCATACGCCAAATACATGTAATCACGTGTGAACATCTCATGCGTCCACGAAATGCTAACACCATGGCTTCTCTCTAGGTGACGCATCGTGGGGTTTCTCCCCGATCGCACGACACCGATCATAGCCTTGTTATCGTCGGTGACTTCTTGAGAATCCGCTCTAACAACAACATCGGCCGCAACTATTTCGGCCTCGGGAGTGGAATGACTCACACAACCCTGTCTTTTGGAGCTGCCAGACAACGGAAACCGAGTATTGGGCCCTTGTATATTCAAGTGTCCACCGGAGGTGGAACGTAGCGAGTCAACGCATCCTGCAAAGTCAGCGTCCGCATACAAGGCCAAGTGCACATCATCCATGGGGTCTCCGACCCAACCGACCATGCGCCAATGTTTCGTATGATGCACATAGCACATCAAATGATGCAAACCCCGATCATCGGAGTCGGTCCACCTGTGCACATTCCGTGCTAGGCGATTCACAACAAATCGAAGCGAGCAATCCGCGCACCGTACAGCAACTTCATTAGTACGCTAGCGGCATGCGGAGCAAGGTGTCTACGCACGGGCTCCTTCATGGCCAACTCAGGAGTCCCTCCCCGCTGGTCCGGCACTGTGGCAGAACCGTCGGTGGGCGCAAGATTGTTACACCAACACGACTGACGGCCCCTCTCTGGCAGGCTTCCGTGAGACGTGATTCTTTGTCTCCTCATGCAACTCAGGAGTGACAACCTTATTCAACTTTACATCGCCCGCCACCTCAAGATAGCGGTCGACACAGGAACGTAGTCATAGGTCACCGTTGTTACGCGGTGTCCGTTCCCGAGAGTGACGTTTCCCTTGCTTTGATTACAACCAAGGTACATGTCAAGTTCAGAGATCGAAACTGGGGGAAAGTATTCACGTTGAGCGTGATCAAGGCCCCCAAGCTCGACTTCTTCGGCCGTGGCGCAAAGGACGACTATCAGAAGAATTGGGACCTTGGCTTGATCTACCAGAATGAGCTGCATGCATCGATGAAGAACCTCGCATATGCGCTGAGAAGAGATGAAGAAGCCAGCCAGCGCAATCTTCTGCGCTGGGTGATCTGTGGGTCAACCCCCAGTGACATCTCTGACGCGCGCATCGGGGCAATCAACTCGCTTATGTGCGGTTCCTTCATCATGAGGAGGTTGCACTCTATCGAGAGGTCGAGTTCGCCAGGAACTTCCTGTGGTGCATCGACATGATCTACGAGTCAAAGCTGCCTGCGGCTGACAGGGCCGCTGAGAACCAAGATCGGCGCAAGTGGGTAAGCTGGCTGAAGGAGATCAAAAAGAAAGCCGAGAAGGACGTCATGATCGACTTCTACCAGAACAACTACTGCACCATTCACGAAGCCGAGAGGGAACTGGAGAGGTACCCCGAGGACTTTGTGATCGGAGAGGAGCCGACGTGGTGGGTGATGGGCATCGACGGAACCGCCGCAGAAGACGGGGCGACAGCAGAAGCCAGCGTCAAGCTCCGGGCAAAGGAGCCAAACCTCTGGTGGGCCAGTCCCCCAGCAGGGAGCGTCAAGTGGGGGGTCGCATGCTAGCGATGCCGTCAAGATCGACAACGAGATCATCGACTCCATTTTCCGCATGAACTCCGGTGGTGATGATGACAGATGGACAATCATCAACCCAACTGCTGGACACGACACATACACCTCATTCGAAGGGGGTATTACTCTAATGCGACTGTCAATGTGAAGTTCAACATCGACAACAATACAGGGTACCCAATCATACAAACTGTATTTGGGCCGTGTCTTGCAGAAGGGAAGAACGCGACTTATTGGGAGTGTATGCTGAGATGCCTGACCTCTTCGCTATTGCATTTCGAGGAGAAGACCAGCGCGGAGAAGATTATTCTTTCCTATGTTGGGAAGGGGAATGCGGCATGGCTTCAGCTGTATGCTTTCTTATGTGCCCAAACAGGATGCTTGATTACTGGACGCCTTCCGGGCGCCAAAGCCATCAACGCGTTGATTCAGGCGGAGAAGAACCCGGACAACGCACCTGGACAGTTGAACCTGATTATCAATAGGCAGAAGAGGAGCCCCATTGGCGAGGCGACGATTCGCGACATGATGATCCACAAGAAGAGCTTCTTGGTCCTGGATTGGCCCCTGAGGGCCGTCAACTCGAAAGGGAGCACGAAGACCTTCCAAATGATGGTCAACGAACAGGGGTGGACAAATATCGAAGAGAGATCATACTATGGGTCGAGTGAGCAAGTCTCCTCGCCCAATGACACAATGAGTATTATCTCCCGATTGCAGAAACTGGATAAGCTCATCATCGAACGACGGAGGCGAGACATGGATGATTCACCTGTGTCGGTGCACATTTGGATGTCGCTCTATGATTGGGTGTGCATGAGAGGGTGTGGGTGGCAGGTGACCGCCAATCCCATCATTGACTCCTTGCAAAAGGCGATATCCGACCTCGTCAACACATGCAAGGGCCTGGTCGTGGTGTGCGTGAATCGCGATATAGCTTTCCATGGAGGAAGAGGGGACTTGGGGACGATCGCCAACAAGGTCAGCGAGATCTGCAAGGCGGCAGGCGCGTTGGTGACCGAGAATGATCGCCTGTGGCGCGTAGCCCACGCGCTCACAGGTAAGAACTACAAGATCCCTGGGAGCTCGAACCTGCAACATTTCCTCCTGAAGCGATTGTTGGTGGAGAAATCCATCGATGTGATCGCACCAAGCAACGCGTTTGTGCGCGAGCTGGAGGAGACGTGCATAAACGAGCCCGACCTTCGATTCAACATCCCGAAGAACATGGAGGAGTCGAAGGTGAAATTTGAGTACAAGCCGACCTTCACTGCACAATCAAAGCGAAAACAAGAACGGCAGGACGAAGGACACGGCGGACAAGATGCGTTTGGGAACACCGACGTCAGTGATCAACGTCTTCGATGGTATTCGGTCACAGAGCTCAGTGGTTTGATCTGCGAACTTTGCGTTAGAGAAATGCAGGTGAACAAGTCGAAGGTGCTCGGACCAAACTCGAAATTCAAGCCCACTTCTTGCGTGAACTGTTGCGCGAACTGGAATGCGGACACGAACGGTATTGTGAGATCAACAGAAGGGAAGAAGCTGTATACGCGGCTCTTCGCGGAATGCGTGGTAGCAATCCCTGACCTTCAAAACCTCATGGTGGACGTCAACAATGTTCAGGCCATGACCACGATTATTCGGGAACTCGCATACTCCAAGCTGAAGAAGGAGCTATCCCACGTGGGTTTCGTGAGCATGACAGTGGATCATGCAGCACAGTTCTACAACAACGGTCACGGGAAGCAATTGTGTGCATCCCGGGATGTGATCATGTGCAAGAATTCCGAGGGAGTTGAGGAGAGGACCTCCATCTTCATGATAGACAAGGATCTTGGCAACGTGGCCTATTCATCCTGGATCAAGAGCGTGCTCGATCAGGGGACGATGTATGAACTCCTGGGACAGACTTCGAACGAGGAATCCTTGGGGGACGTCGTCGAGATGGTATTGGGATTCTTTGAGGTGATGTCGTACTTTCAGCACGAACTCCCGCTGTGGAAGGATGTATGGAAGATCAAGAGGGAGTTCGAGCAGTCAATCGTACGACACCTCGCCGGGAACGTGACCCACACGACGGGCCAGAACCGAAAGCGGAATAAACCATCCGCACAACTCGGGGCGCCCGGGAAAGAAGTGCTGGACATCATGAACAAGATCAAGCCCAGACATCCGCGATCCCTGATGACCGAGCCTGCTGCTCAAGGATCCAAGAGAAAGGCAACAGAGGGCGAAGGTGACGGTCTTGGTCAAGTACCAGACCCGAACCGAAGCTCTCAGCCCAACGCTGAGAAAGAAGAAAAGAAGCAGCGAGTGATTGATGGGCGGAGAGCGGTGCTCGGATTCCTGGAATCAATGGAGAAGTGCATGGGAGAAATGGGAATTTGTATGAGGTGCGCGAACCTGGCCCACGACGGTGACTGCAAGGACTACGAGGAGGCTGCTGGGAATGAGAAGGCGATGAAGAAGATCCGTGAACTACTCAGCAGTGATCATGTTTCCTCGGATGAAGAAATGGGGGATACGGAGGAGCCGTCCTCATCAACGTCCAAGGAACGCAAGAGAGGAGGACAAGCAGGGAAAGAAACAATTGAGATGTATAGCTATACCATCAACCTGGTGGAGATGGCTGACACGGCTGAGGGAGGAGAGCTACAATGCGGTGGCGTGGACCTCCCACACAGGGACAACGAACGTTCAAGACGACGCTAGAGCGAGGATGTGACACCATTCCATGCTACATCCCGAAGTATGGCGACGTGAGTAACGTGTATATGCCATGGGCGTATGCGTCTAGTGTTGACCCCAGGTACTTTCCCAAAGGTGCCAACCTTGAGCAGGTGGACGTGATGCAGCTTGGCAAGAGCGTCAATTTTTGCGCTACTTTGCATGGTGCAGTGACCGCAGTCTGCCCTGGGTTCCTCTGACAGTTTCCGCTGCATGGAAGTGGATGCAGGCACTCAAAGAGGCTTCACCCTCGGCCCCCACTTCTGAGGTGGTTTGCTCACCTGTTTCAGTGCGCTGCTGATGCCGACTTCTTCTCCAGCCCCCTTTTGAAGGGTTCCGCGACACACTCCCTGCAGGCCGCCCCGCCGCTTCGGCAGAAGCCGGCCATTTTGGTTAGCCAGGTCAAGCGGTTAGAGTGGCTCACGGACTCTGACGACGCGGCCTTGGTGAACATTGTTGGGGGCATTCTCGTTGCCCTCTACTCCAGATCTCGCTGGATGGATTTACAGCGGGCCTCCGACCTCGAGCTCGATGCCCCGGAAGGGGTCACGTACGTCGGGAACACCTTTTACCAGCTCAACACCAGTGAATATAAGACCTCCAAGAGCGGGGGCAAGAGGCAGCCGGTCGTTCGGCCCCTCGGCGGCCGACTTGCCCAGCGCGCGCGGCCGGGGGCGCCTGCACCTGCCGGCCCACGTCGGCCTTCAGCGCCTCGAAGGCCATGGCCTGCGTCACGTCGAGGTCGCGCTGCCTCGCAAGTCGGTACAGCTTCCGCGGGTCCCGCACGTTGAAGCGCCTCCATTTAAAAAACAGCTTTGTTGCCCCAAAAAGGAGCTTGAGCAAGGTTCCCTGGACGCGGGGAGGCCTGCACACACCTACTTGTTGCCCCAAAAAGGAGCTTGAGCAAGGTTCCTCTAGAACGAGGAGGCCTGCACACACCTACTTGTTGCCCCAAAAAGGAGCTTGAGCAAGGTTCCTCTAGAACGAGGAGGCCTGCTCACACAGCTACTTGTTCTTCGGCCCGCACTGGGCCTGCCAGGCTTCCACCTCGTCCAGCCGGGCCTGGAAGCCCTTGCGCACCCCCCACCACGCTGGTGAGGTGAGAGTAGTCGAGGGTGACCGTCTCCGTGCCGTCGCCACCGAGCAGCGCCCGTCAAATTCTTCCACTTTGTTCCTGCGAAGTCGTCCAAGGCGAAGCCCAGCCTCAGGTCCCCGTTCATGTCCGGGCGCTTGTGCTGCTTGGTCAAGGACAGCTGCGTCGAGAGGCTCTTCGTCTGCGGCAGCGCCTCGTCGTTGATCATGATGAGCTCGCACTGGTGCGCCCCGCCGTCCCGCTCCAGGAAGACCCGCGCGCTCTGGTTGCCCAGCAGCCGCAGCTCCGGGCCGCTGTCGGACGCCGCGCGGTTGTTGGAAATCTGCAGCTTGCTCCAGCCCGCCCAGTTCTTCGTCAGAAAGAGATCGTCCGAGAAGTCGGAGGTGTTGGTCACGGTGAGCGTGTTGGAGGCGAAGAGCTGCGGAGCGGAGACCGTGCCCGAGCTCGTCACGTCGCCGCACACCACGCTGCCCGTCGACACTCCGCCGCTCGTGGCCGTGAAGGTGCAGTCCAGGCTCTCGCAGTCCAGCGGGCCCGCGGAGGCCGCCCCGGTGATCGTCAGCGTGGCGCCCGTGAGCGCCCCGGTGGCTGCGAAGCTCGCCGCGGTTGCTGCGCCCGAGGCCGTCAATGTCGCCCACCGTGGTGAAGTTCCCGACGTTGGCCGTGTTGTTGATGGTCAATGTGCTGCCCGTGATTCCGGTGGCCGAGCTCAGCAGGCCCACGCTGGCCGCCCCCGTGATGCTCAGCGAGCTGCCTGACACGGCCCCTGTGGACGACAGCGTGGCTCCGGCGACGGTGCCGGTGGCTGTGAGCGCTGCGCAGGAGACTGCGCCCGAGGCGTCCACGCCCGTCGTGAACACGTCCGTGCAGCAGCTGGTCGCAGCCCACGTTGCCCTGCGCGGTGAGCCCGTCCAGCGTGGCCGAGCCCGTGAGGGCCAGCGAGTCGGCCAGCAGGTCCGTCACGGAGACCGACTCTCCCTCGAAGGCAGTGGCCCTGATCTGCATGCTGTACAGGTCCAGCGTGCCCGCCGACTGCTGCACCAGCCCGGGGATAGACCCGCCGAAGGCTCCGAAGTGCAGCTTCGCGATTCCGCCCGGCGGCACCGACAATTCCGCCAAGTCACCTTAAGGGCCTGACAAACATGCACCTGAGCACGGCCGTGAGCCAAGAAGAAAAAGGCTGCGGAAATTCAACTCACAAAACAGGCACAAATCCGTGAGGAGAAAACCTGAAATTGGAAGGAAAGGAAAGGTTTGAGCCTCAAGCTGCAACTCAACAGTTAAGGGCACCAGTATAACGCAGCGAGTGCAAGCACTAGCAATCCGTCTCCCGGAAAACTGCGGGAGCGCACCGCTATATAGCGATGCGCTCCCTGTCTCGCCGCCCGGCTTCCCTGCGTCGAATTTGGGAAGTAAGGCAAAGGGACGAACTCATGGGGAAGATCAAGCTGTTTCCTACGACGGAGTATACCAGCAAGCAGCCCTCAGCATTTTCCTCGGCCCCAGCAAGTCCGGCAAAACCGTGGCTCTGATCAGCCTGATTCTGGAGCAGTACAGGGGCGTCTTAAGGATCTACATCTTCAGTCCTTCGATTGGGATCGACGACGGCTGGATTCCCGTCAAGAAGTATATGGGGGTGAATACCGAACGGGAGCAAGCCTACTGCATGGGACGAGTGGGACGAGGCTGCGCTGCGGAGCATCATCCAGAGGCAGCGTAAGATCACCGAGACGTCCAAGAAGATGGAAATGAAGAAGCTGTACCAGGTGCTTGTAGTCATCGACGACTTTGCTGACACGCCGCAGCTGCACAGTCTTTGATAGCTTCAGGGGCCTTCTCGCCAGACACTACACGCTCCGGGTACTTTGCATTCAATGAGCCCGGCGCACGGGAAGGCGATGGCGCTGCTTCCGCAGTGGAGCCTCGACCAGGCCCTGAAGGTGTGTCTGCGGGCGCTACCACAGTACCCTTAGTCGCCTCGGACCAGCGCCTCCGACTCGTCGTCTTCAGACAGCGTTGTGCCTGAAGGCGCTGAAGAGGACTTCGGTGACCCTAATGAAAGCCCGGCTGCGGCTCAGCGCCAGAAATTGCGAACCATACACATAGCCGGCGGCGACTCTGAGGAGCGGCTTTTTTGCGGAAGGGCTAATACTGACCGATTTTTGAGTGTTGGCCAGTTGGTTCACCAACCCTTTCCTAGGTGCAAGCAGTGCTTTCGTGCCTCTGGCAAACACGACGAATGCTGAAAGAAGAAAGGGTCGGTGCTTTATTTCGCCGATCCAATTCTAAATCTGAATTGCACGGAAGCCGTGCAAAAGGAACGGCCGACACACGAACACATGTGCGCCCGCATAGGCACATGCCCAAGAGCCTTCCTGATGTTCAGTTTGTGCATGTCTTCGTGCAGATCCCACTTGTCTAGCTGTCGGCTCGAGTTTATGGTTCTCATTTGCCAGGTGGCCATGAGCTTGCTTGACAGCAAGTCAGAGTTCGACAGCCGTGCCCAACAGGTTGGACTTGCGACAAGGGCATCGCCTCATTGGCCCAGCTGGGTTTTGCGGCGGGTACCCCAGGTACCACAGATGAGACCTCGCTGCGGGCATGGGCCAGTGAGACTCTCACTGGTCTCTCGGTGCCACTCGGCCAGGAGATTGCGCTGCGGCGCTTGCTTTTTGTTAAAACCCTCTAGGCCCCGTGCCTAAACTGGGAAGCAGTTCTGAGGTCTGTGTTAGTGTTGATTACCAAGTTCCATTGATCGCCATTTGGCTCAAGACACAATTGAGGTTCAAGATCTGATGTGTAGCTGCGTTCACACGTGATCGGCATTGAGAGCGGAAAACACTTCGCTTGCGCTGCATTTGTCAGGACCACTGTTGTAACTATCATTCCTTCTCCCTTACAACGTTTACACGGGTTCGGCTATAACGGCATCGTCCGTATACACCTTTCTACGTGGTTGGTATTACAGCTGGAGGGTTCGGCGCACAGCGTCCCACGGGACGTCACCTTGCCGTCTCTTGACAGGTTATCAGCCGTATCGACAAGCTCTACACTGGACAGAGAGACAGCTGGTTTATTGCGGGTACAGGGACAGTAAAGGAACAATAACCTACACAGTGCAATGGCATCTTCAGCGAGCCCAAGTACTGCAACTTTTGGGAACAGCAGCTCAGAGGGATCTAATGGATTAATGGCTCTTCCTGCGGTGATGGATATGATCGCAGATTCACAGGATGAACCTGGGAGCGGGGGATCCGCGCTATTCAGCGACATATCCACTCCCACAAGATCATGGAAGCAGATCGATGTTCATCAGGAGTCGAAGCAAAGAGAATCCCCACCGAGAAGATCGTCATCTTCGCCTGCGACACCACGGACGTCGCAGAAGGGCGTGAGGTCAACATCAAAAGGTGGGAGGTCAAAATCACCCACCAGTGCTGAGTTTCGCGCCGCGATTAAAGAAAAGAACAAGATGGAGATGGAGATCGGGGAATATCAAAAGACACTTGATGAAATGTCGGCAGCGATGGCGAATCTTCATCAAGAAGACTATGGGAGCACCATCCGGATCCAGGAGCTGGAGAGACGATGCGAGATTGCCAGCAAGCAGTCGGGACATCTAGTGAGTCACCACCAACACCACATGGCTGAGGCATGGCGCAAGTTTGAGGAGGAAGCCCAACAGATGCGCAAGGTGGAAATGAACGCATATCAGTACGGGGAAAAGAAAGACATGGAGTCGAATGTTATAATACAACAGATGAGACAAGCTGAAGGAACTATTATGGAGCAGAAGCGGGAGATTGCAGTGATGAAATCCTACATGGCAAGCGAGAAGTCGGCTGCGCAGGAATCAGCTATACATGCAAATCAGATACACCGTGAAGCTTCGCAGCAAATATCAGTTTATCAGCAACAGATCAGAGGCATCGAATCGTCTACATCTATCGAGAAGTTCAACGAGGAGGAGATGGTCCAAAGTCTGAAATCACAGTTGGAGCACGCACTCGTCAAACGCCCCGAGACGTACTCTATGGAGGACTCCAGGGAACAGCTGATGGCGAGACTGAACGACGTTACAGTATTCGCGGAACAGGAATCAAAGAGAGCAGAATGCTTGCTTCGCGAGAAGGAAGAGATCGTCAAACAGTATGAATCCGACGTGTCGATGAAGGACCAGATGATTGCTATCGAGGGTGGTCATCGTCAAGATGCGATCTTGGAGTTAGCCCAGGTCAAAGAAGCAAAACAAGAAGAACGGTGCACGATGGACGAGAAGTCGAAGGAGGCTGAGTACTGGAGATTGACAGCTAAGGGAGTGTATGATGAGTACCTTGAGGAGATGCATGAGCTTCAGGGACAACTGAAGGAAAGGGAGGACTCAAGCAAGAAGAGAGTTTTGTTCGTCAACTCGATGCTGACAATGAGGAACTACGTGCACTCAAGAAGTTGGAATCTAGCAGTAAAGATGGACATCGTGAACGAGCAGTAGTGAAACGCGCTGAGGGAGGACCCCAAGCTAATTCGAATAGGGTAGACAAGAGGGGTTAGTCCCGTCATCGTCTTCAAATCTGACCCCTAATTCGTCGCTAATGCCAGGTTCGATTCTCTTTCCGTCTTTTGGTGATCCAATGATCAATGTACACCTATCCCAGATGCAAGGGGTTGTCGGACACGTCCCACAATCCACTACTACGACTGGTGGTGGTGATGGAGGGGGAAACAATGGTGCTACACCCCCATTGGATTACGGTGGATTCTCGCCTAATGGGAATCGGCAGGGAGCAAGTCGACGTCAGTTGAGCCTCACAGGTGGCGGAGGAGGACCTCCGGATGACCCACCCGATGATGAGGGAGAGGACGACGACGACGAAGAGGATGAAGAAGACGAGGACGAAGAAGAGGAAGAAGACGACAATCGAACACGGAGGAGGCGCAGAAGATCGAGAGATGATCGAGAGGTCAAGAACGATAGACCGAGGATCTCGAGGAAAGAAGCCGAGAGGGTATCCATTCCTGCTTGGCCAAAGATCCACCAACTTGACAACTGGAAGATGCAACTGCTGATGAATGTTCTGAGCGCATGCGCAGATCCAGATACCGACACATGGACAAAATGGTTGGAACAAGCTCTTGGGTTAAACCCAGACCTGAATATGCTTAGCGATTCAGGTGGCGACAGATTTGCTACGATAGATATTAAGATGGCCATGGGCATGCAGAACATGCTGAAACAAGCACCTGACGAAGCCAAAGACGTGTACCTCGACGCTACGCGACACTCGGAACTACGACATCAACAAGGGGTGATCGTGAAGGGACGAGAGTTGGTGGCATTGGTTATGCAATCATTCAGAACATCTGATAGAACGGATCTTGTCTACCACATCGAGCACCTATTCAACCTTGACTTTCCTGGAGACAAGAACTTGGTTATGTTCAGGAACAAGTGGTATGATTTGCTGCTAAAGATGAGGAGCGAGGACAGACCCAGCAAATTGGCTCTCAGAGATATCCTCTACAGGAAGATCAAGGGGAGCAAGAAGATGGAATTCGGCCTCAATGCCTACCATAGACTGCCGGACAAGCATCCTCAAAAGACGTACGAATTCTTGTTGGCATTGATCGACCATCAGATCAAGGCGGATCGGGAGGACCTGATGCTTGACATGAAGGAGAGGTCGGTCAAGTCGATGATGAAGTCGGGCGGCAGGGATGCAGCCCCAGCCACTGGGTATCACTTCAAATCGGCGAAGGGATGCGTGAAAGGGAATGAATGCACATTTTCCCACAGCAAGAAGACGGAGCACAAGCTGGAGAACATGCCCAAAGGGCAAGGAAAAGGTAAGCCCAAATCCAGATCATCGTCACCAAAGAGGGATGATGGAGCATGTTTCGCGTTTCAGAAGGGAAAGTGCGACAGAGGGAGCGCTTGCAAGTACAGGCACGAGCTCATCAAGAACAATTCAGCTCCGGCAACGTCAAGCGACAAGGCGCAAGCCAAGTCGAAAGCTGCAACCAAGGCCGCAGCGCCAGCTATTGCAAGAAGGGCCGTCGCGATGCCTGCGATAGTCCTGAAGCAATCGGCTCCTGCGGGAAAGGTCAGCTTTAAGAAGGACGTTGACCAGGTCGAACCGGATGAAGCCGAGACTGTCTACCAAAGATGGTCTGGCGAGTCCGAGATTTTGGAGAAAATGGTGTGGTTCAAGGAAGTACTCGATGTCGACGAGAATGGAGAGATCACCTATCTCGAAGACGAGAGAAGGCAATGGGAACGAAAGGGGGAATGGTACGGTTATGAGGACAATGAGAATGAGCCCTACCAGTACGTGTACGTCGACGAGAAGAAGTTCAAGAGCAGTGATCATCGAGAATTATCAGCCTATCAAGTCCAACGATCATTGATAAGAGCGAAGATACTGAGAGAAGTGGTAGATGACATATTGAAAACAAACGAGCGACCGACAACAAACGCACTTTTGCCACTCGGACTTGAGCCCTGCGTCCAGTCATGACATATTTAGCCATGCCACCACACAACATCCCACATGTTACACAATGGGTTCCAAGGGTGCAAATCATCAACGCCCCACCTGAGTTGATGACCTTTGGCCAGAAACTCACTGATTTTGCACCTGCTACCTGAGTCGCTTGCTCAGCCAGCCAGTGGCCCAAGGGCTCAAAAGTGAAACCAGCATACTGCCCATTGACGTAAAGTCGAAAAATGGGTTTTTTTTCTTACGCTTCAATCACCAGGGCTTTCGCTCCTTCGCACCATTCTGAGCCTCATAGGGCTGTATGTCAGCCGTTGCTCAGCTCTGACTCGATCACGTTCTCGGTCATGTCTCAACAGCGCCACCTCTGCTTCTTCTGCACTTGCTCCAGTTGTTACCAATCGCTCAACCATCTCGCCAAAGCTCTCTGTTCCCTGATCATCTTCTGCTCCATGCACGCTTGAAACCGCTCCTAAATCTCTGCCAGGGCTCAACCGAAATCTCTCTCCAGTGAAAACTGCATTTGTCCTCGGCTCCTCTAAAGGCCTGCCATATAAATCATGCCCTGCTGCAAACCCAAGCGCATTCACTGCACTATGCAAACTGCTCACTTCGTCTCTCAAATTCTCAATGCTAGCTTCAGTTTCGCGAGTAAACGAATTTGTATGATCAATCATATAGTCATCCATCTCCCGAAGCTGAATGAGCACATTCTCGTTCAACGCTTTGTCCAAGTAGAAAATCTTGTACAGACAGAAAATCAGAATAAATAAGCAAATGAAAATCGCACATATGTAAACAACATTCCACCACTGTAAATTCTGCACACTCTGCACCAAGTCCTCCTCCTTGCTTGCATCTGCTCCAATAGGAAAGAACATCATCCCAGCTGCTTGTGCCATTCTCTCTCCCTGTTTTGCAGCAATTGAGAAATGTTTTGCACGCACTCTCATCACCTTCAACGCTTCCTTGATTGACACCTTTGTCGCTTGGCGCTCCACCTCCAAATACAGTGTGTCTTCGCCAACTCTCTGCTGCGTGTTCAAGTCGATGAACCTCATAATGCACATCAAAAGATCCATGCGCTGGCTGCTCAGTTGTTTGGTAAACAAGTCTGCAGGATTGACAAGTGTCGAAACCGCTGCAATCCTCACCCTGTTCTGCTTGTTGAGTTGCTGCGCCCAAAGAAGTCCAACGCTGATATGCTTTACTCTGTTCACTCCAACCTTCTGACACATTGCACGCGCTGCTGCCGAATCACACCAAATCACCAGTCTGCTCCTGCTGGGAGATTTGCTCTCTTCCTCCGTCAGTGGTCCATCTGTCATCTCATTGCCTTGCAAGAAATCCCAAACTCTCTGTATCCACACACCTTCTTGTATTCCAGCTGTCAAAGCCACATATTCTGCTTCTGCCGATGAAGTAGTCACGCACCTCTGTGTTCTTGACCAGAAGAAAACCGGATTTGCATCAATAGTCGCAAGACCTCCAGTGGTACTCTTCCTCGTGTGCTTGCAAGTTGCCCAATCGCTATCAGTGTAAATCTCCACCGTTTCCTGCATTCCATGTGCTCCCTGACAAGGATGTCCTCCACTGAAGACCTCTTTCAGATCCAGAAGACTCGCGCCAGGGTGTGTCGCTTTCAGTAGAGATCCCTGAAACCAGGTTGCTTGCACAAACCCAATCAAATGCAGTAATGCCGAGAAGTCGCTCTCGCTTGGCCCTGACATCTTCGAAGCCAAGTTCTTCAAAGGAAATTGGATCATGGGCTTGTCAATCATGATGTACAAGAGAAGTCCAACTGCTTTCCTGTAAAGCTCAGTCTTGAACGCATCTAGACGGTCCTTCTGCTGCTGCTCAGAAACTGGAATTGTGGAATACTGAGCAGGCAACGGTCACGCACTCGAAATTCACTCACCAAGCTCTGCAGTTTTGCCAAATATCTATCATTCGCAGTGATTAAGATCCCTTCATTTGTGATCTCAAACCGTCTTTTAAGGAACATGAAAACATCTCCCGGTTCACTGAAGGGTCCACTTGTTTTCAACTTCATATGCGTCGAAAGACTCTTCAAAAGCTCATCTATCTTTTCCTGCTTGCCAACCATGTACAGATCATCCACATGAACAGCAACTGCTAAATCACCTGTCTTTGCAAACAGCGTGGGGCTCACAGGACATGATGCCATGCCCTCCTTAGTAATCTCACCTGCAATCTTGCCGGCCCACTCTGCAGCTGCCACACGTTGGCCAGGCAATAGCTTCAGAATCTCGACTCGCCTGTCCGTGCCAGGAATTGTCACCACCATACGTGTTGGCTGATCAACAGTAAGGAAAGCATCTGAAATGTCTGCAGTGTAATGCACAAACCCAGGATGTTTCAATGCCCAAACTGCCATCATCTTCGGGATTGGGGGTGCAATCGTTGCTGCAAACAAACCTCCACGTCTCGGATCTAGGAACTTGTATTCCCTTGAGACCATTCTTGCTCTTCTGTACCACTTCCCAGTGGCTTGGTCCTTGCGCCAGTCATAAACGTACTTGCAGGTAAGCTGAGGAAGTCCACGAGCTTCTTCTTCGCTGATGTCCCTGAAAACTAACATGCTCCATAACCTTTGAGTTTCTACTTCACGCGCCCTGCTGTCAATTTCTTCCATGATTTCCTCTTCGAAGTGAGGAGGTTCCTCTTCACCTCCATCCCAGAGATCATGACCCATTGCAGATACTGCTTCGCCATCTTCCTCCTCATCGCTGAAGCCAAATTCATCTTCCCAGTACTCATCTTGGTCAGGAAACACTTCATCTCCAATTTTCACCTGATTGGCGTTCCCTGCAAACATCGGCGCATGTAGCTTCCTGCTGGGGCTGGACTCTTCACTCGCACGCGGTGCTTTGGGACTCGGGCCTAGCGTTTCACCCTGCTCTTCCAATCTCTTCCTCTCCATCAACACTTCCTCCATGGGTTGAGGAGGCACCACCGGCATTGATGATGCAGCTTCCTCAGGAGGCAGTACTCGCACTTTCGGAGCATCTGTGGTCACAAAGTCCCCACCACGCTTGTACCTGAAGGGCGCATCTGCTTTTGCCAAAATACTTTCTTTCTTGTCACCTGCATTCCCTGTCTTTTGTTGCATAACCTCCATCTGCAAGGGAACTGGTACCAAACTTATAAGTGGTTGTGCTTCGTCCAGGATCTCACTACCATCTGCATTCTCTGAGATCTTACCTGCAGGTCCGGGCTTTCGGCGTTCGTCCTTGACTCCCAATGCGTTCTGAGTCCATGCCCAGGGTTGACCGCGAACAGCATCCAAATCTGAAGGAATCCAGGCTTGCTCCTTTGTCATTCTTCGAATCGTCCTAGCTGCAAATACTCCATTCACTGAACCGACAAGATGCCCACCAGATTTGGGGCATATCCCCAACCAGTTTGCTTTCCTCCACCTTCTCTCTGTCTTGCCAAGATTTGGCCTCAATGCAAGCACTCCTTCTCCAAATGAAACAAGCACTCCACGATACGGCGCTTCACCAGCTAATGCACCTGCGGTTGTCTTCTCTTTGCTGAGCACTGCAAACTTGTTATATAACCATGCTGCATGCTGAATACTCCAATTGAAAAGAGCACTGCCAGGAAGAACTTGATATCCAGATTTAAGTTTGATCATCTCCCTCAACGTCTTTGATTGCTCCTTCAAAGTACGGACAGCACGTTCTGCTCGACCATTGCTTTTCGGCTGCCCCACCAGGGGTGTGCGTACCTTCGTTTTCAACCCGTTCTGCAATCTCATCTTCTCCACACCATGCGCAATTGAAAGAATACCAGGCTCATTGTCACACTGAATTGTAATGTCCTGCAATGAAACTCTTGCACAGAAATCAAACAAATCTCTCATCATCTTTGCTGAACTCACTCCACCTTTGTGTTCCACCACTGAAGCCATGATCGCATGGCTCCACTTGTCTGCTCCTACCAAAACCGTACACTTCGGCTTGGTTTGCTCGCCTTGCCCAGCAACTTCTTGGTCCGCCTTGGGAAACATGAAGTCGATCTGCACTGTTGACCCAGTCTCCTGACCTGGCGGTTCTTCAGTGCGAGCATCCGCAAAATGTTTGTCATCCACACTTCTGCTCATAACACATCTCTGGCTGTCGGTTCTCTCGGCTGCATGGGTACTTTTCCTGCAAGCTCCATTTCCTGCAAGTGTTGCGCCGCCGCACCTGCTCGCTTGGCCATTTCATCCCTGACCAGCTTGGCCCAAACCTTACTCTTGGATCCTCCTGATGAGACTCCCAAGAACTTTGCTGCATCACGAAGTTGCCTCAACGTGCTGCGCGGTGTCACCGACTGATTGTTGACAACCAGCTCTGTAGGCTCAGACCCTACAGGGGCTGCCACAATCTGCATTCCTGGCCCAGCTGCTCCATCCAGGCCTTCAACCTGCTCACCTTGCTCCGGCTCCTTTGCAAAGAATTGCTCCTCCAACTCTCTCGTTTCTTCTAGCACTGCTTGGTTGTCCACAAACTCCCTCATATCATGCTCACTCATGCTCAACTGCTTCTTTGTGATTTTCCAGCTGCTGAAAACTGTCACCAGCCTTCGCGGCGCGCCAGTGTACACCTCCGTCTTGTCCTCCACGTCTCTCCATTCTTCATTGGAACGAATCACCTTCCAACTCTTCAAATCTGCTGATGCGAGGCTTGTCCTATAGGGCCAAAACTGTGGGTTCCAAAGAGATGACCCATCTGTGAGCTTGTCCGTCTTTTCCACAAAATGCATGGGTGCTCCCAACTCTGGCACATACCAACCGGGGCTCAGACCATCTTCCCAGCCTTGCCCAAGCACCACAAACTCGTCCACCTGGGGATAATCCTGCTGGGACTCACCCTCATCCATTTCTTCTGCAATCACCGGCATCACAGATTGGTCAATAAACCGCACATATGCATCTGTCTCCAAACTGTTCTTGCTGAAAGCAATCGGTACAACAGTGTTTCCCTGAGGATCTGATAAGCACAGACCATGTTCACCCACATGTTGCAGAGACCAATGCTTCTTCAACAGTTTTCCTACTGCCAAGATAGGCTGTTGCACTGAGGCAATCACGAAGTCATCCTGGAAAGAGATGAGCTCTCCATGGATGTCCTGAACCAGCAAACTCAAGCGTCGAATGCATGAAGTTCGCATTTTGTCACCACTCGCATTCCTGATATTGGCTGCACATGTACTGCTTTGCAACCTGCCATGCTTTTCTGCCCACAGCGGGGCAACAGATACATCTACACCTGTGTCAATAATCACTCTCTCCAACCTCTCTGAAACTCTTGCAACTCGGCCCTCCATGTCAGTGTCTCTCTTCTCACATGCCTCGCTGCTGTTGCAAAGTTGCACGCACCTGGAATCTGCTTCTCCCAAATACCAGCCATACAACTCATCGCATTTCCAAATCTGAGGAAAGTCTTCATAGTCTTGAAGTGCACCTTCTCCAAGAATACATTCCATCTCCGCATCACCACATGAAAGATCATGGAAGACGCATGTGCACTGCTGTTCTGCATTTGGTTGCTCACCAGGAAACTCATGTTGCTCACGTGTCTGCTGCCATGAACCAGAAGAACCCTCATGCAGTTTGATTGCATTCACAGTCCACTGATTGATGTCATCTTCTGAGTCAATACGAAACCTTTGCAAACCAACACGCTCTCGCGGGGTATCAAGTTCAAACATCTGCACACGCCGCACTGATGCACCACTGCTAATTGCATATGATGACGCTGAACTCGCATTCCCTAGCTGTTGCTGGTTGTTGGTCTGCGTTTCATTCCTGTACGCCAGGCTTGCATCTTCAATCTGTCTCACATTGCCCTTGTTGTTGCCTTTGCTCCAACAGTTGGCCGCTATGTGTCCAGGCTTTCCACACTTAAAGCATGTTTTCTGACTGTTTTCCCAGCTGCCTTTCTGTTGTTGCCATCCTTTTCCACCGCCTTTTCCCTTCGCATAGTCTCCTTTTCCTTTTCCTTTACCATATCCTTTTTGCTGTTGTCCTTTTCCACCACCATAACCAAATTGCTGTGACTTTCCTTTGTCTCCTTTTCCTTTTCCTTTGCCTTTGTCGTATTTTCCTTTGCCTTTTCCTTTGCCTTTGTCGTATTTTCCTTTGCCTTTTCCTTTGCGGTAGTCGTCTTGCTGCAAACGATCCACGTCCATGTTGTCATCCTGCCGAGAGTCAAGCATAACCATCATGCCATCTTGATTCTTGGTTCCTTTCCAAATCACTGAAGCTTTGTCGTAGTTCAAAATAAGGTCGCGTGTTTCTTCATAACTCATTTCTGAAGTTTCCTGCTGCAACCTCATGTACAAAAACTGTCTGACTGCAGGAGGCGCGCATCTCATCAAAGTTGCCACCACCAGCTCATCTGGACATGAATGACCTGATGCCCGCTCATATTCCCTTGTCAGTGCCTCAAATGCCAAAATGGACTCTTCAAGAGGAACCTTCTCTGAAAATGGCGGGTAAGTACAAATACTCTGCAACACTGCAACTGCTCTTTGCCTATTTGATGGACAGAACGTGTTGTTCAATATCCGATAAGCCTCATAACCATGTCCAGGTCTTACTGATTTGACAATTCTTTGCGCCTTCCCTTGCACCAAAGTCGCAAGCGCTGAGTATAACGCCAAACTGCGATCCCGAGTAACATCAGACATGTCATCATTGCTGACCTCTATCTGGGACCTCTTCTCAATGTGTTCCAACTCTGAGGAAAATTGAGCATCCAAAGATTCCAACCACCTCTTCACACTCCAGATCCATTCTCCAAAGTGCCGAGTCTCCTCCTTATGCGTATCATGTCGAAACACTTCGGGCGTCTTTACCAACCTGTTCAGCGCTGACTTCTTCTCCAACTGCATTGATTCTCTCAAAGCATCTGCAGTTGACTTGGCTGATGTCAACGCAGCATTAGTTGCATCTGTAAGCGCTCTCAACACCTGAGCCAGCTCGGTGGTTCCACCCATTGGTGTATCTCCGCCCTGACTCCCAGCTCCTGCCATGGCTCGCCCTGAGCCCTGTTAGCACCAGGGCTCCGCTACCATGAAAACAAACGAGCGACCGACAACAAACGCACTTTTGCCACTCGGACTTGAGCCCTGCATCCAGTCATGACATATTTAGCCATGCCACCACACAACATCCCACATGTTACACAAATGGGTTCCAAGGGTGCAAATCATCAACACATATACAAGAAACACTACTTCCCGGTGACCAAGGAGAGCAGCATAATGTTCGAATATGATCAGAGCAAGGACGAAATCAGGGAATCGGCCGTCGACTGGAAGAAGCAGCATGGTTTGCCGAAGAACGTTTTCGCCATGTCAACGTGCATCAGTAGACGGGTGAAATGGTTGATGGACACCGGATGTGGTCATGATCTCATTGGACGAGCCAAGGCAAAGAGCCTGGGTGTCGACATTGTGAAAGACGATGACGAGATTGTGTTCCAGACTGCGAATGGTTCCACTTCCACATCCGACGTGGCCAAGATAGTCGTGGACGAATTGGACGAGACTGTCGAGCCACACGTGTTGGATGAGACACCCACGGTATTGTCAGTAGGGAGGAGGTGCAAGAAGATGGGTTATGCATTCCACTGGATGCCTGGTAAACTACCTTTCATGGTTACACCAAAGCAGGGATTCGTGCACTTGCAGGTCAAGGACGACATCCCATACCTCGTGAGTGATGGTAAGCTTCGGAGCAACAGGCGTCGCCCTACGATAGACGACCTCAAGGAGCACTTTTCGGAAGTATTGGCAATGGTAACGAACGATGAGGCAGGTCAGGAAGGTGACGATGACAACGAAGTCACACCCGCCGCTGTCGGTGAATCTGCAGAGGTCGAGGGCGAACACCATGACGGCGCGTTCGACTTCGGACCACCCGGAGGAGCCGGTCCGGTACGTCCGCCTCCCGTAGCCGAGGAAATACCTGTAGATGTTGGGTCAGTCCCACATCGACATGGCTCACGAGGAAGAGGTTGATGAGGATGATCCAGATGCCGGAATTGAAGTTGATGTGTACGAAGGATCATCAATAAAGAGGAAAGTGGGAGTCCTCAAGAAGGACGCCAACTCCATCGCTCATTTGCTTACACACAGGTACCGAAATCCTTTCTGCGAGTCATGCGTCAAGGCAAAGATGAGACACTTCAGATCACGAACGGGAGCCTTCAAGAGGGAGGTAAAGATGTTCGGGGACTTGGTGACGTTCGACTTTGTGACGGCATCAGGAGATCATGAAGTGGAAGGCAGGTATGCGCTCATTATTCGGGACATATATACCGGAATTATCATGGCTTATCCAACTGCGAGAAGAGACACTGACTCCGTCGTCAGGGCCATCAAGCACTTCTGCGGGAGGAGGAAGATCAAGCAGGTATACTCGGATGATGGCCCGGAACTGATCAATGCATGCGTGGAGCTGAAACTGATCCACGACCTGTCGCTGCCTGGACGACCGCAGAATAATTCCCTTGCTGAAAGAACAAACCAATTCATCACTGACCAGACTTCGGCTTGTCTTGTACATGCCGGTCTACCCACGTGCTACTGGGTGCAGGCCATCACCACGTTGTGCCATCTTATGAACATTGAAGAAGTAAATGGATCGAGCGCTTGGATGAGGCTGCGTGGCGAGGAGTTCAAAGGCGAGAAGATACCTTTTGGTGCGCTAGTAGACTTCAAGCCGAGTGAAGCACGAGGGGAAAAGAGGGAGAAATTCGAACCAAGAGGGGAAACTGGGATATTTGCTGGATACGTGTTGAGCACCGGGATGCATTGGGCAAACAAGTATCGGGCTTGGGCCCTCACTGCGTTTGCGGGTGCAGAGTTGAACATCAAGAAGGCAAAGGTTCCACCTCGATTGAGAATGCCACATCAGACGGAGAGGATGATTCTCAAGTCACCTCTAACGTTCCCAATACAACAGAAGTACAAGGCTGCCAACGAGACCCTGGAAGGGATTTCTGCTGCTTGACGATGGTCCGGAAGTACTTGTCGGAGGTCGGGGGGACCATGTGGTAGAAGAGGATGCTAGACCGAGCTCATCAAAAGGAAAAGGGGATGGACATGCCAAGGGCGACGAAGAAGTTACGAAGCACGACCTTCCACATGTGTCAGCTGGACTACCTGGGGATGGCATCACGTACGTCAACGATGATGGTAAGGAGGTAAAGATCGACAAGGCCGGAAGACCATATCCTGTCGGGAAAGATGGATTCAGGTTAATGAAGACGACGAGACCTCCAGAGTACACTCCCGATGAATGGGCAATGATGAGGAAATACTACACCGAGGAGGAAAAGGCCGAGGTGAAGGGCGGTGGCAAGAAGAAGAAAGACGACCCCAAGAGTAAGGAATCTGAGATTTCTGCGCCGGCTGAGGCACAGACTCTGCAGATGCCCGGTGGTAAGAGAATTCGAGCAATGCTTCGAAACCGCTGGGGTGGAGTTGAATGGCAGTACAATTGGGGATTGCGGAAGAACATATCAAAGATCAAGAACCCAATGGATGGGAAACACTTGGCTGAGCTTGATTGGGTCAGGATTGTTGTAAATCCTGTTGACGGAGTGGTCGTTCTCATGGATTCCAAGCAATCCCAAGACGTCTTGAGACGAAACGATCAGCTTGAGAAAGAATTTGAGTGTCTGGTAGTAATTTATGCCTGGAAGTTCAAGTCAGAGGAGCGATCAAAGTCGACTCCAAATTGGACGACGGCAGTTGCATCAGTCATGGAGCGTCAGAAAGACGAAGCTGAGACGACGTCGGGGACAGATCCAACGGTCGACGAATCGACGGATTTTACCTGGTGTGAGTGGGAGGAGTCTGCTGAGGTAGTTTCTGGAAAAGTGCCACTCGCGATGCCTGCGATAGGCGAAGACGGTGAAGCCAAGAAGTACCCATCGATGCCGCGCGTGACTTCTGAGCAAATACAGCACAGAGAGAAAGCCGTGAAAGTTGTACGATTCTTCGACGCTTTAGTGTCCAGACCGGTTGGCCGGAAAGAAATGCTGACCAACCCTGATGCGTTGGCATCGATGAAGAAAGAATGGTCGGGATTAATCGACCAGGGCGTCTTCGATCTTGGCGCAGTGCGTGAATATGACGCTGTGGCCAAGGAGGCAAAAGCGAAAGGAGAAGAGATACACATGGCTCGCGCACATGGTATTTGCGTTGAAAAGCACTCACAGTTGCCTGTTGGTGATCCTAAGAGGAAGTTCAAGGGTAGAGGCGTGTTGCTGGGAACCAAGTGAAGAATCAAAGCTTTGAAGCTGCGATGTTTCAAGACTTGGGGAACTCTCCTGCTTCGTTTGAGGCCTCGCGTTGGGCGGATTTTTTGGGTTGTCATGATGGTTGGGATGTGCAGATGGCCGACGCTGTTCAAGCGTACATCCAGGCCACCTTGAGAGGCACGCCATGTTGGATTGAATTGCCACCGGAGGCTGTGCCGAGTGAATGCAAATGGGGTAAGTACAGAAGACCAGTCGTCCCGTTGAGGAAGGCGCTGTACGGACACCCAGATGCGGGAACATTCTGGGAGCAGCACTGTGATGAATCGGTGCGTGCCGTTGGTTTTGAACCCATCGGTGAGGAATGGCCGTCAGTGTACATTCATGAAAAGCTCCAGCTTGTTCTGGTTGTGTATGTCGACGACTTCCAAACTCTGCTGTTGTCAGAAACTCTTCGGAGCTCCTCCACCTTCTCGACGACGAGGTTCTAGTCGGCTCATCGCTGATGAACTCCTTGTAAACCTCCCCGACCTGTGTGTCTTGGTGGAACGCAGCTTTGAAAGACCGTTCTTCATTGTCTTCGGCCACACCTGATGCGAGATCCCAAATATCTGTGATGGATCTCAACATATCTGCCCCTTCTATGCAATACTTGGTGACGTTGAGCAGTTCAGGGTTCTTCGCTAGTAGTGATGCCTCACCGCAAAGCTGGTTCAGCGCCGCCACGATCTTCTTCCCTTTGCTACAGAACTCCCTCCAACCAAGCATGCATTCGTCAGCAGAAAGTTGTCCGAAAACTTTGCTGATAAATTCTAATGCAACCCTCATGGATTGCCCTTCTCCTTTCATCATTCCGCGGCACTTGGCAGAATAATACGCTGAGTAGGCGTAGATAGCGGGGACGCCAATGTCCTCGATCCACTTTATGCACATGCCCAGGTCGCTGCCCATTTCCATTCTCTTGGGGATTCTTTTGCCCTCCTCGATGGCGTTCTTCACGAGGTTCCCCAAGAATATTGCCGCTTGCCTGGATTTCCCAACAGGCACGCAGAAGAATTCATTCGTATTGACGACGGTCGCATTGGCAGTCATCTTGATGATAGTCTCCAGAACGAGGAAAACCCAAAATAGGCAGCTGCAAATAAAGCCACAGAATAGTCCCAATATGAGCCCAGCTTCTGATTGAGGTGAGGGACTGGCCCAACTCCTCTTCGAAACTTGAGGTTCGGGACTAGCCCAGCTCCCCGTTGAAACCAGAGGTTCGGGACTAGCCCAGCTCCTCGGTGGTACAGTCGGGGTGGTGCGAATCTCACACGCAGCAGCTTGATGCTTCCGCGATCTCCCTCGCGTAATGCAAGCAAGAGCGAGTTTCAATGGTGCCGGCTGGAGGCACTTTGCTCGAGCACGAAAACGACGGAGGATCACACCCACAATTAACGACGTGTACAACTGGGTTTCTTTGGTTTCCCGACCAGCACAAGGTCCATGCTCATGGTTTCCATTGCATTTCTTGGACAACGAGCCACCAAGTTCAAAGTTCCATGAGACAACTCTCCATGGTTTCTTGATTGGCATGGGTTTCTTTGCATATCTTTGTTTCAAGCCATAGCGACACCCATCAAACTCGTGACTAGTCCCATCATGCATAACCTCATGCAGTCTCTCATCTTTCCAATAATCACAACTTCCAGGCAACTCAAACAAAATCGCAGCTCGTTTTGTCATGGCATGCCGTTTGATTTCAACGAACCGCTCAAACAATCTCCAAAATTCCCTTTGTTTGGCCTCGATTTTCTCTGCGGTGTCAATTCCGCGAGTCTTGTTGAGGCGTGCCCATGATGATCCCCCCGTGCAAGGCCCGGCGAAGAACAACAAATCGGAAGGTTTGGTAAGCACATGTCTGGCGATTCTCCCCCCGCACTCGCTCAGTAAGTCATCAACCAACGTTATGGTGACGACCTGCGGCCCGTTATGGCGGGCAAGGGCAGTGAACCAGTTACGCGGTTCGGAACATGCCATCAGCACAATGGGCCGAGCCAAGTCAACACTGTAAAGAGTGACGACTGTGCGAGTTCTCATGCCAGGAAGCGAGACATGCACAGGAGCGCGAAGCACACCACCGTCATGTTTAACCATCGCGAGTTCAATACCCGGCGCTAACTGTGGTTTGTGCTTCACCGCAATGCGATACGGAACAAAACAACGACCAGGGACGAGCTGCTCGTGATTGATATGCAGACAACGCATAAGCAGCTTCAACCGGAGCAAAGTTTCCAAGGCAAGGTCGTTGACGCATTTTAATTCAATGCGCTCGTTCGACAGTTCTTCAACAAATGCGGCCAGCACGGACTGCATGTCAACATCCCCGGACCCGACGTGAATTGGTCGTGGTCGTGGAGATCGTTCCCGCGCCGGTACAGCAACCGGTACGGGATGAAACTGCCAAACTGCGCGTTCAACCCATCCATCAATCCGCGCACACTGCAACCCAGGGTCAACCCTATCCTCGACCTTGAGCCATGACCCGTTCCTCAGAAACCAAGTGGAACGAAGCCACTTGCTCCCGAACGGTGTCACAACCGCGAGTGGAGGTTTCACGCGCATCAATCTGGGTCCCTTGGCAACGACAACCGGATCATGTCCTTCATGCTCATGCAATCCCTCTTTGGATGTCAATCCGGACCACCACAGGTCCGGGGGCATGATCGGAATGTGTGTGTACGGAAATGTGGGAACTCCGTCAACCGTTCCCGAAGCAGTCTGCGTGGTCCCTTTTATGGGATCACACGTAGGTGTGAGCGCCTTGAGGGTATCCGGGTCAGATAGCAAGCTCGGGTCGAGTAGACCAATCTGCAAACATGCATGTTTCCATTTGCGTCCATCATTGAACGCCTTGGTGTAGATGTCAGCCGCCATTCTGTCGGTGACCTCATACGCCAAATACATGTAATCACGTGTGAACATCTCATGCGTCCACGAAATGCTAACACCATGGCTTCTCTCTAGGTGACGCATCGTGGGGTTTCTCCCCGATCGCACGACACCGATCATAGCCTTGTTATCGTCGGTGACTTCTTGAGAATCCGCTCTAACAACAACATCGGCCGCAACTATTTCGGCCTCGGGAGTGGAATGACTCACACAACCCTGTCTTTTGGAGCTGCCAGACAACGGAAACCGAGTATTGGGCCCTTGTATATTCAAGTGTCCACCAGAGGTGGAACGTAGCGAGTCAACGCATCCTGCAAAGTCAGCGTCCGCATACAAGGCCAAGTGCACATCATCCATGGGGTCTCCGACCCAACCGACCATGCGCCAATGTTTCGTATGATGCACATAGCACATCAAATGATGCAAACCCCGATCATCGGAGTCGGTCCACCTGTGCACATTCCGTGCTAGGCGATTCACAACAAATCGAAGCGAGCAATCCGCGCACCGTACAGCAACTTCATTAGTACGCTAGCGGCATGCGGAGCAAGGTGTCCACGCACGGGCTCCTTCATGGCCAACTCAGGAGTCCCTCCCCGCTGGTCCGGCACTGTGGCAGAACCGTCGGTGGGCGCAAGATTGTTACACCAACACGACTGACGGCCCCTCTCTGGCAGGCTTCCGTGAGACGTGATTCTTTGTTTCCTCATGCAACTCAGGAGTGACAACCTTATTCAACTTTACATCGCCCGCCACCTCAAGATAGCGGTCGACGCAGGAACGTAGTCATAGGTCACCGTTGTTACGCGGCGTCCGTTCCCGAGAGTGACGTTTCCCTTGCTTTGATTACAACCAAGGTACATGTCAAGTTCAGAGATCGAAACTGGGGGAAAGTATTCACGTTGAGCGTGATCAAGGCCCCCAAGCTCGACTTCTTCGGCCGTGGCGCAAAGGACGACTATCAGAAGAATTGGGACCTTGGGTTGATCTACCAGAATGAGCTGCATGCATCGATGAAGAACCTCGCATATGCGCTGAGAAGAGATGAAGAAGCCAGCCAGCGCAATCTTCTGCGCTGGATGATCTGTGGGTCAACCCCCAGTGACATCTCTGACGCGCGCATCGGGGCAATCAACTCGCTTATGTGCGTTTCCTTCATCATGAGGAGGTTGCAGCCATTGCTCGGTGAAAGGCATGCTAGGGATCAGTCGTACACAGCTTATTTCCGTCAAGACAAGAATGAGCTAAAGGAACTCTATCGAGAGGTCGAGTTCGCCAGGAACTTCCTGTGGTGCATCGACATGATCTA
>CAUJNA010002317.1:12500-37563 GCA_963377175.1 Effrenium voratum | reverse complement strand
CCAAACTGCAGTATGTTGCCCTAGTTTCTGACCAAATGCACCTGTTTTACAACAGCACCGTCAACCTCCCCAGCATCGTTTTTCACCCTCCCAGCATTGTGCTTGTTCAACACCCCCGGCATATCACCCAGAAGCTTTGGGGTTCAGCGGGTTCAAGGCTTGTTTAGTTGGGTTTGGGCAGGGCTTTGACTTCATTGTCGTGGGTTTACGGTGTGTATCGGGAAGCTTTAGTGGGTGTTGGGTTGGGGCTTGGTGGATTTAGGTTTGGTTAACGGTATGGTATGCAGATGGATTCGTGCTGGTTTTGGGTGTGATCAGGGTTTGGGGTACGGCTTCTCCCGGGGTGGCTGTAGGGTTGGTATATGGCACTTAGGGTTTGTTTGGGGTTGGTTTAGATTCTGTTTCAGGTAGGTTTAGGCTTGTTTCGGGTTGATTGCGTGGTGTAGGGATGGTTTACGCTGGGTTGCAGGTTTTTGTCAGGTTCTTTCAGGCGGATTTAGGGTGAGTTTGGTTGTGGGTAGGGTTGGTTCAGGGTCGGTTTAGGTTGGTTTAGGGATAGTGTAGTGCTTTAGTGTTGGTTTTGGGTTGGCTTGGGATGGGCCTAGGGTTGGTATAGGGCTTGCTTGTTGGTTCAGGGTGGGTTTTGGGCTGGTTTAGTTTCAAGTTGGTTTAAAGTGGGTTTGGAATTGGTTGTGGCTACATAAAGAGTTGGAGAAGGTCTGCTCACGCTCAGTCTGGTACTGGTTTGGTGCGTGTTTTGGGCTGGGTTTCTGTTTGGTCTATATTTGTTGAGATTTAATTTAGTGCAAGTTTAGGGTTGGTCTAGGACATATCCTTTTGGTGTCCCGTTAAGCAAACCTGGAACAGGCCTCAAAAGAACACGCCCAACTCAGCCTGCCCCTGAACCGGAGATGCCATTTACGTCACTCAACCAAGCTACTCGACGGGGCATTTTACAAGGGAAACACACGAAAAAACAGGGGTCCCCCCTATTTTGAGCCCTCGAGGAAACGGATCTTCCAGGACCGCGTGAGTGGGGAGGCTGCCGCGGCCTTTGTGAATTCAGACGCTTGGAAAAGTTCGCCTTTGACCAGGTCTCGAGTACTCCCCGATGCCCGATGCCCGGTGGAGTGACCCAAACCGCCTCGGTTTTTGCGGATCGGATGCTCCGCTCTCCCCCGTCCAATTCCTCGCCCGTTCTTCGCCTCCGGCCGCGCCTTTGGGCCTGTAGCCTGGGGGCCCCACTCTGCCCAGCGGCTCCGGGGGCGGCTCTTCCGGCTCCTCCGGCGGCTCGGGGGGCGCCTGCGGATCCGGACCCTCGGAAGCGGACAAGCGCCCACTGGCCGCAAGGAGTTGGCGGCTCCCACACGTGGCCTCGATTTTGGTTCCGGGGTTGGCCCGGTTTACCGCATGCGCACATGGAAGTCCACAAGAAACATGGTTTCTGGAGCCACTGGAGCCACAAGAAGAGGGCTCCGTCTTTGGACTCCAAGGATCTTCAGAAGGAAAACCGATCCCGCTGCCCAGCCTTTGGCTCCGGCGCCGGTTGTCGCCGTCGGTGTCCTGTCTGCACATCCCAAACCACCTGCGTGGCGTCGAGGTGTCCGACGCGCGGGCTAAAATTGGTGGTCTCTTCTATTGACGGTCCCATGTTGGGGGTCCCGGGGGCCGGGGGGGGAGGGATTAGAGCAAAAGACGCCCAGGGTGCCAACCATTTGTGGACCTCAGCGCCGCCCATAGCTGTCCCTTTTGGAAAATAGATGGCCCTGGTAGATGATTGAACCACCAGGTAAACCAGGGCCTTCTATGTGTTTAGCAAAACAACCAAAAAGGACACCTATGGCTCTGCCTGCTTTGCGCACCACAAAGCAGAAACCGCCTGCGGCTTGGGCGGGAGCGGCTGCGTACCCAGCTCCACATGCAGGGCACCTGCGAATAGAGAATCGATGGAGGCCCTCTGCTCGCTGGACATGGGCTGCGGAGATTCCCAATGTCCGGATTGCTGAAGTGGCCCATGAGGAATGACGGTCGAGTTCATGAAACATGCAGGTGATACGATTCAAGCAAAGCCAAATCAAAGCCATGCCAGAACTCGTGTTGCTTATTGCTCGCGCCCATTTTTGGAGCCCCCTCTTTTTGGTCGGCTTTTTTGATAGGACACCAAAAAGGACCCCCGCGCATGCCATTTTAAGGGTTCCCCCATGAAGCACACCCCCACCTGTGTCGAAGTTCCCGCGGAGCAAGGATTCCAGGTCCTCATAGCCCCGGCTGTCCGGGTTGAAGGGGTACAGCGTCACAGCCATGGCCTAGCATCTACCGAATCATTCAGCATGAGGAAAAAGCTGAATGGAAAAAGTGGGGGCCGATTTTGTTTGATGGTTCGGCTGAGGGGGTGCCGGAAAAGGGACAAACATGGAGGAGCCATCCGCGCGCACCTCCGTCCAGTTTCATCCAAAAACTTGGCCGCAAGTTCGGCCAGGGAGTCCCAAAATCCCCCTCAGCCTCACCTCCTCTCCCCGCCTGGGCGTCGCACCCGCGCCGCCCGGTCCCATGGTGCGCGGCCAAGCGACTCGGCTGGGCAACGAGGCCTCTCTCTCGCTCTCTCGCTTGCGGGTAGACTGGTAGACTGGTAACTCGGTTGCTCTCTGCTGGAAAAAAAAGAATAAAGTCCTAACATCCAAGCAAAATGCACCAAAGGGTAGACTGCTACACTGGTCGACGTCATGTTTGGCCGCTGCGAAGTTATCGGCCAGCTTCGCCGAGCGCCTTTCGCGCCGTCAGCCGGCGTGATTCGAACCCCAACAATCCGCCGGCCTCGGATTCTTTTTGAAACAACTCAAGCGACGAGCCAAAAATTCACGGGCCGGAGCTGCAAAGCAAAACGCGAGCAGTGCACGGAAGGCGAGCAGGCTCCTCCGTCTGGGCCGATCGGCAAGCCAGTTGAATTTGATCGCAAGCCAATTGATCATACTGGACGTAGCTCATCCTAAAAACTGTATCACATGGACAAGGTGTTTTACCTTTTGAACACCTCCTTCACATCGGGAAACACAAACAACCAGGTGATGCCTGAAGCCGCCGGCTTTTTCCTCCGAAGATGTCGTTGGCCCCAAGAGGCCAATCGCGGCTTGCACGGCTTCAGCCAAACGGCATCCACCCTGTGTACAACACAAAGCGCTTTCCGCGCCGCGCGCCTTGTGCACGCAAAGCTGCGCTAAGAGCACAACGCGCGCTGTCGGCCTCAGCCCTCACTTCTTCTTGAACTTGTCTTTGCCAATTGGCCCGCCATCCTCTGACCATCTCACCTGTTCGCCGAAACGCCAAACTGAAAAGCCAGATCGTCCTACAACAAATGGGTGTGTGTGTGTTGCATGTTTCCTACTTTTTCTAGGGTGGCCTGTTCGGGACTGGTTTTCAAACCCGTCCCAAAAAAGGACCACCATATCTATTGGGTGCCCCGATTTTGAGACACCCCCCGACTTCAGTCGCCTCCACGGTGTGCTCGTAGAGGTGCTTGGGCGGCTTGCCGGCATCCCTCTTCAGGCTCTTGTCCTGCACCAGTCAGGTACTTATGTGCTTCCCGTTTTTGGGGGGTACCGCCCCTTTTTGGTGGTGTTGAAGGGAAGTCAATGGCTACTGTGCAATCAGCAACCTACATGGCCACTCCGCGCCTTTGCATGGCAAAGGATTTTGTGGTGGATGTCCATTTCCCCGTACAAGCCTCTCTTCTCTGCCCCCAGTGAAATAAACCCCTGGCTCCTGAACACCCTTCTTGTTGAACTCAAGCATCGTCAAAGTGGACCTCTCCAAGGCATTCCCGATGCCCCATTGCCCCATTGCCCCATTCCCCCATTCCCGATCCCCTGGCGCGCCAACTTAAGGATTTGCATGATATCGGAGCTCGCAGTTCGGCGTATCGCGCGCGTCCCGTTCTTCGAAGCTTGAGTGTCGCGCTCATACTTGCCCTTGGGCGGCTCCACGGGAGCGAAGGGAATATAGATCTTGCCTGGCGGACAAGTCTCAAAACGGCCTCTTGGCCCTTGCATGACGGACATGCAGACCGGCAACGCATCCTCAATCTCAAGGGGGAAACAAAAACGACATGAAATTTAATAGGGGGAGAAGAAAAAAAACAACACAAGGCACCGGTTGCTCCCTTTGACCTCCTTGGACATCAAGCATGTGACCCCAAAGCGTGCCAGCAAGACTGTTCAGGGGCATTGCAGCCTCGCCTCTGATCCGAAACGGGCTGGGGGCCTTCGGCTGTTGCCTCCAAAGACATCCACGAGCTGCTCGCGTGAAGATTGACAGGCACAGACTTGCCGAACTTGGCAGTGCCGCTGTGTTTTGGGAAAGCCCAAAACAGATCAAATGCAGCAGCTCCCATCCAAACATATGAATCGCGCTCAGAGCCAGAAAACACAAATATTTTTTTGCCGCTGGCGCAAGTCACATCTGCCCCTCTATGGCGGCCATCAGGACCTCTCTGGCATCCACATAGGACCTGAAGTTCCGCTCGGAGCGCAGTGCATTTTTCGCCGGGCAAGGAGACGCACAGGTTTTGCCTAAGAGTTGTTCACCCATGCTGGTGCTTCTCTCTTGTTGAAAAGAACGAAAACTGCGTCCTCCTGGACGGCCGCGCTTGCCTTCTTGCTGGCTAGAAGACAATGAAAGCTCGAGGGTAAGAGTGCGCTCAGAAACGCCGGAAAAGGAACTCTCCCATCGATTCTCATGCCAAGCCATTCAAATCTATAAGTCAGACATGCTTAGGCAAGCGACAGCCGGTCGAATCACAGGCAAACAGGGCCTAATGGCCAACTGCTGGTGAAACATGTGAGCGTTGGTTTTTATTGCCTACAAACTTGCTTGGACATTATTCAAGCTTCCGCGGACCCTTCCGCATCCTTCCCGCGGGCCAAGAGGTCCCTTCCGCGAACTTCCGCGGCACATGTGTTACCTGTTCAAGAACCTATTTTGGGCTTCCTGCTTCCTTGAACCCCAAAAAGGGAGCGTTAGAACCAGCTTCTGCGACCCTTTGGCGAGGGCCTTCCTTTTGGCTTGAGAAAAAGACAAGCCCGAAGCGGGCGCCGACGCAACACGAGCGGAACCAAGCCACGGGTGAGATTTCCGCTCCCCTCGATTTTGTGTGGTTTGGAGGCGTGGTGTTTTCCGGGGGTGGTGTGCCATCAAACCCCCCTTTACAAGAAGGGTTCAAATCCAGTTCCCGCCAAGCCAAACCGCGAAGGCGATAATCCTGATGAAACCTGTTACACCTATGAGAAACATGAACTTGCTTCCCATACCACCAAGGCGAGCCTGATGAAACTATGAAACACCTTAGATCCAACTTGCTAGTTCCCCCATTTTTTCAAAGGCACCCCACCCATCGTCCCACAAAGGGGCCCGTCGAAAGGCCCATCGCCCTCGTCCAACCCATCGCGGGAAAGGTCTTCCCAGGGGCCCGCGCCAGCTCTCCGCCACGTCCACCGCCGTGCGCCCCGTGATGTCCTCCCTCTGGGGGTCCGCGCGCGCCTGCGGCGGTGCGTCGCTTTTCGCTTGGAGGCAGAGGCTGAGTCGTGCAAAATGCTTCGGACATGCGCCCCTTGGGTACATAAAGCGAAAAACGAAGAGAAACCCTTGCCATGTGCAGCAACCACTTTTGGTTGGAAATCAAAGGGAACCTAGGAAAAAACCCGACCATTTTATGGGAGGACGTTGGGAGAAGCACCCAAATGCAGCTATCGGCCCAAGGCTACCATGAAAAACCGACTGCACCGGCCACGGTGTTGCTCCGCTACCTCCAGCAGCAGCATCAAGACCTTCAAGCTGGCACCACCGAGCCTCAGGATCAGGCGGAACTTCATGCAAACCTACCCCAGGGAGTCCGAGAAAGGATTTTGTCACCCGGAAGCGATCTGGATTCCACCGCCTGATCCAAATTCAAAACGCAACCAGGAGTTGATTCATCATCTCTCTCTCTCTCTCTCTCTTTCTCTCGCAGTGAAAGTTTTGTGGATACCCCCACCCCCTTTTGTGTTGATTTTGAAGGGAAAAGAGAAAACCCGTCCATTCTGCGGGTCCTCTAAAAAAGGCACCCACATGCTTTGAAACTGAAGGCGGTCCAACCAAGTTGTGGCATCTCAAGCCTCTGAGCCGTGAATCGCATCAACTGTCCTCACATCCTCGCAGAAAAGAACGCGGGCGCCCTTCGCGTTTTTAGAAGCATACGTGCTTGTGCATTTCACTGACGAGGCTCCTCAGCCCTGTGGCCAACTGGGCGGAGTGACAAGTGGAAAGATGCTGGATTAGTGAGCGGAAAGAAGGCAAAGCGGTGGAATAAGTGTGAAGCGCAAAGATGAAAAGCGCAGTCAAGTCCAAAATCAAAGGTCCTAAGTTTGGACAATTTGACAATTTGGGTATGGGTCAAAAACTTACCCCACCAGGGGACCGCAGGTTTTAGTCCATGTTTCCATTTATGTAGGGCGACCCATTTTGGGGTTCCCCTATTTTTGACAACCACTGCCATTTGACGAACTCCAAAGCCCAACGTCTGAATGAATTGCATCGTATGCATCTCTGAGTGCGGTTTCCAAACACCTCGCTGCCGGGCTCCCGACACGGCTCGGTGCAGCCTCACAGCGGCAGAGTGGGCAATCGGATGGGCCGTCTCAAGCCTCGTCTTCAGAAGTCCGTGCGATCTGTGAAACATAAGTCGGGAATGAGGCGGCAATACAAAACAAGCTTCTGGCCTTTGTGAGGCTTTTCGATTGAAGATTGAGTGATCGCACGCATTTGGAATCTCTCTGTCCTCTTTCAGGCTCCCCAAAAAAAGCATCAATGTCAGCCTCCGACCCCACTGAGTGGTCCAGCAAAACAAGAAAACCGGGATTTCGTCCTTTCCATTCACCATGGTTCCCTTCCGGGTTGCCCTAATTTTCGAACGACCCCTTACAAAGCACAAGAATCCACTCGCTGTCTCCGGGAGTCAAAAATTTCGCCCAGCTGCGGCGTCTCGCCCATGAAGGGATCCGCCTTGTTGGGGTCCGCGGCGGCCTGACTTCGCTGCTAAGCAGATTTCGAGGGAAATGGCGATGTGGCTGTGGCTCAAAAATCCGGAATTCCAAAATGGGTTGCCCTGGTAAGTGGAAACATGGACCAAAATCTGCGTAACCCCTTCTGCTTAATTTTGAGCCACACCCAAATGGCTATGTGTCACAACAGAGAGACCACAGAAATGCGTGTCAACAGGCGGCTCGGTTCTTGCAAGAACAGGCAAGATAAACATGCCGAGCGGGAAAAAGACATGCGGTATACATCCCCAGCGGTTCGGTTCTTGCGTGCTCACTTCACAGGGCGCCTGCAGCAGCACATTAACCTCGAAGCAACGTGCTGGGCGCAATCAGAGACAAGCGAACGACCTGCAAAGCAAGCCAGGAAGCCCGCACCAAGCAAAAGTTCAAAGTTCACCACAAACTTTCAACGGAATGAGGTCTGTTTGCCTTGGTCAAATTGAATCTATGCTCTTAAATCAGCCACACCACAAGACCAAAAAGCCACGATCTGCGAAAACAGCTCGTTGGAACAGCACCAAGCTGCACTGGCCATGCTTTAACCCCACTCTCGTAAAACTCGCATGGGCACTGGGAATTGAATTCTCGTAGAAGAGGCTTAACCCATGTTCTCATAGACCTTTCTGCTGAACTCAAAGGTGCCGGTGACAGCGACAAATGAGCTGTGACTCGCGTAGCCCATAGGCTTGCATAGCAATCCACCCGGAGTGATGATCCACAAATTACTCAGTTGCCTGCACCTCGCGATGCACCTAGGCAACTGCCAAAACAGGTTGAGGAACAATTCTGTCCACTCCTTGGCATGTGAGCAAAAGATGACCTCGCTCTTGATCCTGAGGGCCCAGCTGCTGCAGACGCACACCCCACGCCACATGCGAGGAGCAGCGGCGTGTCTCCACCGGGCTCCTGATCCAATTGGCACGAAGGGGGCGGTTGGCAGTGCAGGGTGCAGGTTCGGTAAGCACTGCTCCCAGCCGTCAGGACTGCGCCAAATTGTGGATGTCCGGGAAGAGAGCGAGGGAGCGAGCGAGGGAGGGGAGGGAGGGGAGGGGAGGGCGAGACGTCGCCCGCTCCTGCACATTCACGTCCAGGGCATCCAGCCTGAGCGCTTGGAGACCCTTTCGCAATCGAAAAGGGATCAGTCCGAATGGGGTCCTTGGCCTTGGCCGTTTCCAATGGAGCTCCCCTTTTCGAAAATGCTTGCAGACTGCAAATCGTGGGGGTGCCCAAAGGAGACACGCCCGAAGGGGTGGGCGCCCTGTTTTGAGGCTACCCTGTTTGTTGGCTGGTAAATCAACATCAAGAGGTAAACGCATCAAATTTTACGGGGAGCAAAAGAAAAAAAGCACACCCAAATTTGCATCTCAGACCCAGCCCAAAAAAGCGCCCCATCTCCCCCCCAGGGCGCGGGCGCGCATCGCTGGATGGCGCCCGCGTCGCCCAGCCGCGCCGCCTCGAAGAGCGCCTCAAAAGTTGAGGGGAAAGCGCAAGGAACACGGAGGTTGCATGTGGATCTTTCCAACCCAAACCCCAAAAAAAACAGCAATATACGGGTGGCCCAAATCCAGAGAGTTCGGCAGGATCTTCGCCCAAATCCAAAAAAACATGGCAATTCACGAGTCCAAATCTAGAGCTCGGCTTTTCTTTTGGCAGGGTCGGTGAGGCTCCAAAAAGTGACATGGAGTAGACAGCCTGAGAAGGCCGGGCAAGTGGAGCCCGGGACCTGGGCGGCTTCCTTGGTGAAACCCATGGTCCAAGAATGAGCATAGGTGTCTTTTTTTGGGAAAATGGATGGGTTTCCCTGGTAGTTGATTGAACCAGGTAAACCAGGAATCGCCCTCCTTTTTGTTCGACCAAGTCAACCAAAAACGACACCTAGGACAAGGAGTTTCTATTTTTCACACCCCGCAAAATGCGGGATGGACCGAATGCGGCGTCGCCATGTCCGAGGCTTGAATGCGGGGGTTGCACAAACATGTGCTGGTGCGATTGGCAGGGAATTAGACATGGAAGGACCACTCTGAACAATCCCCGAGTTGACTCTTCCTTTCAGGGAATCCCCTTCCGGTTCATTCTCCCTCGGTCATTCCCTGAGCATCCTGGACGACACCTAGGCCAACTTTCGACCTGGCACCCCTCCGATCGCCGAGATCTCCCCGCCTCCTCCTGCTGCATGACCCGCCCTTGGCTCTGTGGCACCTCTCGCCCACAGTTTGGCTTTTTGCCAAGCCGAGGAGCTCAATGATTGAACCCAGCCGGCCGAGGACATGTGGCTGTGGCTCAAGAAACCGGAATTCCAAAATGGGTTGCCCTGGTAAGTGGAAAACATGGACCAAAACCTGCGGTTATGCGGTTTGCCTCCTGTTTAATTTTGAGCCACACCCATGTCACAATCACAACCCTAGAAAAAATCGAGGTGGCGCGCCAGTCTTCGCACCTGCCTTCTGTCGGATACTTTGCCCAAGAAAATTGAACAAGAACTCTCACTCCATGAAAGCTGGCAAGGACGAAAGAAATCCTCGGATCAAATCCGGTCGGCATTGGAGTGGGCTTTGAAACCGCAAAAAACATCTGCGCCGAGGCCTGTGGGATGCATTGGATCCATGTTCCAATTCACGCTTTGCCACATCGTCTCTCTCTCTCTCTCTCTTTCTCTCTCTCTCTTTCTCTCTTTATTTTCTCTCTCTCTCTCTCTCTATCTCTTCTCTCTCCCCTTCATCTCCTTCTTCTCTCTTCTCTCATCTCCTTCTTGCCTCTGTTCATTCCTGCTTGTCTCCTTGTCCGGGCAGAAACGCCTGAGTATAATGAGCAAACGGCAAACTGTCGCCCTTCCAGCCGGAAAGGAACCCTCCAGCACAAGACACGTCTTGAGATCCCACGATGGCAAACATATGGCTGTGGCTCAAAAAACCGGAATTCCAAAATGGGTTGCCCTGGTAAGTGGAAACATGGACCAAAACCTGCGGTTTGCCCCAGATCTTTAATTTTGAGCCATGCCCATATCGCCTCCACTCCGAGGCCAACCAGCATCTCCGCAACCTCCTGGCGCCAGGAGTTGAGCGGAGCCCAAGGTCTTTGCTCGTCACAGTCGGCCGGGTCCATCGAATCTTCTGGACTGATTCCAGACTCCGCTTGAACTGTCCTAATCCCATTGAATCGCAGCCTGCTCGCGGACATGTTGAGAAAGATCAGACTGGACAATCAGTGAGCCAGCTGTTTGCCAGCTATTCAAGCAACATTGGTCAAGCCTGAAATGAAGAAAACTTTTGGAAATACAAGGAAGGGGGGGTAGAATTGAAAAAGATAGAAATGAGAGCCGAACATAGGGCGCATAAAACCCTCTACTTCCAAACCGCTTTGGCGGAACCTTGAGGCTCTCAATCAACTCCTTCACAAGGGTTTTCGGCGCTGCCCACACGAAGAAATCTGTTTTACCCGCCTGATGGCCGTTCTCTGTCGCCAGCCGCCATGCCTGCTCGCCGTCATCCAGCGAGCCTCAGGCGGTGACAATCTACATGCGGGTGTCTTTCTGCCAGTTGGGTGTCTGTTTTTGGTGGGTATTAAAGGCAAACCAAAAGCAATAACACAATTTGTGGGGGGGTCCGATTCCTAGCAAGGAACAAACACACCCAGCTAGGCCTCTTTTCGCTTCCTTCATCCCGTGCAAGAACCTGAGAACGAGACACGCCACACGCAACGCACCTCCAGCTTTTGCCTCCGTCAGAGCAGCGCGCCCTCCAGAAGACGAAGCGCGGCAACGCGGTTTCGCACCAAGAAGGACAAGGAGCCCAGGAGCAAACCCACGCAGGCGTAAGTGACCTGTACCAGGTTCCACAGGCACCGCAGATTCTGCAGCAGTTGGAGCCATTCTTTGGCGCTCTTCGAGCCGAAGCCGTGCTCCAGAAGCAGCAGCGGCGGGGTCAGCAGCAGCCCAGGCCCCGCCAAGAAGAAGACGCCGCAAATGGCCTTTGTAAAGGCGCGCCGCTGCAGCCTGGTGTAGGCGGAGGGGAAAGCAATCTTCACACGTAGCTCCTTCAGGCTCGCCAGGACGGATCGCGCCGGCGCAGGCGAACGACTCGCCTCGGACTCGTCACTGGAGGTGTCGCTGTTGGGCGGTCTGGGCGCCTCATGCGCCTCGTGGTGCCACCCCACTTCGAAGCTTCCGAAGCACAAGAGCAAGATGACGCTGACGGCGCCCACGCTCAGGAAGAAGTACGTCAAGACGGTGAAGCGAAGAAAAATAATCACAAACAAAAAAAAAAAAACAACAAGAAAGAACAAAAACAAGACGGTGAAGCGAAGAAGGGATACGACGCCGGCGTCCTGCTCGTTGCAAGCGAGCACGAGCCAAAACACCGTGCCCGACAGCGCGAAGGACGCCACCGGGCAGAAGAAGAACAAAATCAGGGGGGACCTGCGCCGCAGGCTGGCGCTGTCGAGCCCGATGTGCGTGATCTCTCGCAGCGTGGCGTCGAGCCTTCCATGGGTCGTCTTCTCTTCGATGAAGTCGTGAATCTTCTTCTCGTCCTCCTCTTTGCTGGCCTTGGCATTTTTGGTCTTGACTTTGAGGATCGCAGCGTGGATCTGTTGCAGCAGGCTGTCATTGAGCCCGCCCTGACTGATGACTCCATCGGCATTTGCCAATTCCAACGGGATCTTCTTCGCGCTGAAATGACGGCCTCCCTTTGGAAGCACATGAGTGACATAGAACAACTCGAAGGCGCACCACAAACGGCGGTAAATCACGCATTGCGAGTCAATGACGCAAACCATGCTCTGCAAACATTCGCTTTGCAATGCGAGGGCAAAGGAAGAAGCGTCCACTGTGCCGCCGAGGGCGTGGCTGAGCTCGTGCTGATTGTTGGCAAAGGCGCAAATCCAAAAGGACCAGCGCAGCGCCTGCCGGCGATTGAATCTCGCCTCCAGCAGCGCCAGCGCCATCACCAGAGCCGAGACAAGGCTGTTGGAAACGATCACCAGCAGAGTGTCGCTGATGCTCCTGGCGTACAGATCATCCAGCTTCTCGTGCTGCCGCATCAAGCGCAGGGACAGGTGCGCATTTAGCAGCAGGGCCAGCGTGGAGTGCAAGAGCACCCAGAGCCTCAGCGACTGCCGCTGCATGCACTCCGCTTCCGCGAAGCGCGTCAGGCTGGCCACGAGGTTGCAGAACTCCTCGCCCCACCAGTGGGACACAAAGGTGCGCACCTTCCTGACTCCGCCGTCCCGGCGCTGGCAGTCCTTCAAATACTCCACGTAAGACAAGGCGGCGCTCTCGTTGCAATAGCGCTTCAGCACGATGTCGTTCACCACCTCGTAGAGGTTCGGAGTCCTCCAGCGGCCCTGCGCCAACGAGTTTTGGCAGCTGCAGGGACCCTGGAAGCCACGCGGCTGCGAGGCACAGCCCATAGCCTCCTCGTTCTCGCAGTGCCACCGCACCTCACGCATCTCCTCGTGATCACGCAAGTGGATCAGCTCCTGTAACGTAATGCCCCGCTCGTCCTGGGTGCTGGAAACCGAAAGACTCAAGGGTCACTCGATGTCCCCAAATCAAAGGTTGATGAACTTACTAGTTGTTGTTTTTTCCATTGAAACGATCGAAATCCACTTTCGCAGGTTCCACAAAGGGACATGGCTTGAAAAGCCACCACCTCAAGGGGGGGGGGCCATTTTTGCAGTAAAGGGAAACCAAAAGGAAAAAGAACGAAGCCGTTCTGATGTACCCTTCTAAGAAAAAAAACACACGCACGCCCACCGGGGGATTCCACCGACGCCCCCTCCCCGCCCTCGGCGCCTGCGGCAGCAGCGCGAAGCTGGTGGAGCGCCGCCGGTGCCGCCGGCCACTGAAGGGCGACCCCGCCGCCGAGCTGTCGGCCCTCCGCAACTCCAGCACCGGTGCCATGGCGCCCCGCTCGGAGGTGTTTGCGTTTCGGCGCCCATTTGCCCACAAGAACCAACTAAGAGTTGCTTTGCAGGGCGGATTTCTCTGATACATGATAAACAAACAAAAAAACCCGAGCCACGGCCGTGGGTGTTTTTTTTTTGGTCTGTGTGTGTGTGCGTTTCTTCTTAAAAGGCTCCCACATAATGGTCGGTCTCCCATTGCCCCGCAAGGGTCCTTTAAAAAAACAACGTGCCCGTGTGCTGATTCTCCTGGCGACTGCCCCAAAAAAAGCTGCCGCGAGATGTGGCCAAATCCCACCGAAGCTGATACCAAAGATCTGGTCGGCTTTGGGGAAGGTTCAGGTGAGCGGACCCGTTGGCAACCTTTTTCTTTGTTTCCCAACATGGGGGTTCATCAATAATTCCATTTAGGGCCCCAACAAAAAAGCCATGTTTATAGTGGTAAAAGTCGTAGCGTTACTGGTGGTTTCAACCGCACGGTCACCCTGTGACCTTTGATCAACCCCCGGCTTTGGCCAAGGCGCTCGCCAGCGCCAGCGCCCTGGCCGTCGCCAGATGCCCACGCTCCTGGTCTCCCGCAGAGTGCTTGGCCGAAGAAGTCGCTGAATGTGTCTCCAAAAAAAAGGCCTGCAAAATGGTGGGTGTCCTTTCTCTTTCTGCTTGAAACCAAGCAGATGGGGATTCCCAAAAGAAAGGCACGAGCCATCCGTGTCCCAAAATTAGGAACGGGATCCCTTTGGGATGGACGCCCCTCTGCAACTGTCACCTTCAAGATCAGCATATGGAAAAGAAGGCCTGCAAGCCTTTCGATATCAAACTGGGATCCCTCTTTCGATATCCTACGAGATGGTTGCTCACAAATAGGATACGGTCCGATTGGAAGGAGAAATCGTCGAAATGACGAAAGGAGCCCTTCTACCCTACTGATCCCCAGCTTCCCAGACTCTTAGAGCATTCCCGAGGATCAAGGGCAAACCAAGCAGCTTTCAGCTCGTGCGCCGGAACAAGTTCAGGCCGCCCTCTAACTTGGCATGTGGCTGTGGGTCAAACAATACCCAAAATGCAACCTAAGAAAAAATGGACACATGGACCACAACCTGCGGTCTTGCCTTTTGGTGCCATACCCATGTCTTCCTCTGGGCGCATTGGAGGCCTCCCTGCCTGGCCCTCTCGCTCTCTGAGCCCCTGGCGCAGGCATACATCAGCGCCGTCCGACCACCCACACCTGCGAGTTCGAGGACCCGAGCTCCAGCGGGCTCTTCGTCTGCCACAAGTTGACCCAAGAGTTGTGCACCGTGAACCCGCAGATGGCCCATGGGTCAAAACCCAAATCGGTTAGCCCCCCAGTGAACATCCACCAATCCAAGCACTAGAATAGGTTCTAAAATGGGTGAATTCACCTATCCCAACCAAAATGGGATCCCAAAAACGGTGTTGACAATCCTCGCCAGACAGATCTGCCCAAACTGCCCCCTGCCAAAAGAATTGCTCCGTCCCGACGCCTCGGCCAACCGGCCCCGCCTCTCGCCGCGACGTCGGCGCGGGCCTCCAGCAACATGCCCGCGGCCTTGCTCCGGATCCGGAGGGCTCCGGAGAGGCGCCCACGCCCTTTCGCACAACCACTTTGCCCCTAAAAACAATGTCCGCAACAGGCATAAGACGCTACAGAGAAAAAAGAAAAAGAAAGAAAACATGGGAAAAAGGACCGAGCCGGTGCAAACCAAAGGAGCCCAAAAGGCGAAGACACGAGACCTGCCCCTTTCGCCTGCTGGAGTCTCTCCGGCCTCCGCACTGCCTGCCCAGGCCAGCGGCTCGTCGCCGTGGTCGTCGCGGCGCTGGGGGTCGCTCTTGGCCTCGACTCGTTGGGGGATTCCCTTTTTGGCTGCGGTTTGAAAGGAAACCCTTCAGGTCGCCTAAAGACCTGCCCGCCCTTTCAAGCGACCATAGACCGGAAGGGTCGGCCAAGCCTGGCGCTGCTTTTGTCGCTCAACAAGAAACCAACCCGAGCTTTTGTTCATTGAAACCCAATGCGAGGGCCTGAGCTGCCGCACGTCGAGCAGCAGCTTTAGGAGAGAAGGGTCACCACGCGAACTCGCCTCGCCGGATTTTCGAGCTGTGCAACTTGTTGTTCGCGGCTCAGTTGCCTCAAAACTAGGGAGAGAGAGAGAGAGAGAGAGAGAGAGATGGGCCGTTGGGTTGTGGGGCTGTTGGGGTTGAGCTGTTGGGTTGAAATCCTCTGTTCCCGTTGAAACCGGCCCGAAACGTGATCGTTACGAGCCCCTTTCGGCTGAAGAAAAAGGAAACCCCAGTGGATCCGTGTTGAAACAGCCCGAGGTGGATTGTTGAGGATTCCCTCAAGACATCCCATCAATTGCCAGCCAGAGTCGCGTAGTGGCCGGCAGTGGTGCCGGAGCCTAAGCCAAACCGCAAGGATGCCAGCTGATAGCAAAGCAGGCCATTTGAACAAGCACTGGCAATAGGTCGGTATTGGCGCCTGCATGTTGTGCCACAGCTCGCAATTCGAGAGCTCACAGCCTAGGCTTTCAATCTGGGGCCGCCGGCTGTCCATGTCATTGGGGTTGGCGCCCGCCTCTAACAGAACTGCAGCGACCTGACAGCGACACTGGCCAGTCGGGCGCAAGGAAGTAGCAACCTAAAACAGCTGCTCTGGATGCTCCGGACATCCGACAAAAACTCTCGAGCGATGAAGCGAAATCGGCAAATTGCCCGCGGCTTGCCCAAACCTCGCCACGCCTCCGCATCCCCTCGCTTCACTGCGAGCAGCAGGCCTGAAGCCCCTGCACAGGAAACTTCCGGAGTGGGCGTGTCTCGAAATTCGAGTACGTCCAAAACCAGCTGTCCACAGGGTTCACTTTTTTGCGACCACAGGCTTAAACTTAGAGCTTCCCCTGATTTTTTGACTTTGCCTGGGAGTCCACAAATGGAACCCGGTGGTCTGAATCCCCCCGTTGCTTGCCTTGAAACGTTGGAATCCAATCCAAAGAGGGTTCCCTCAAGAAAAAGACACACCCGGCACGTGGACTTCTTCGCCAGTCTGCGATCTCCCAGATCTCCAGCCTTGCTGGTCCACCGACCGAACCTGAGCCAACAGCCGAACTACGCTCTTCGACATGGAATCATGGAAGTCACAAGCAAACGTATTCCACCCCGTCACAGGCTCCAAACTCTGCAGGGAGAGGCCGAAGAAACAAAGTACAGGAAATTCTGCAGATCCCTTGTGGTATTTGGCCATCCCGCCTAAATCCCCTTTCCGCTCGTTTCCATCAGGGCAAAACGCTTGGTGCTACATCGTTTGTTGCTTACCCCAGAGGCCTGGCAAAGCGGGGATGGGCGGTAGACATGCATCCCGATTGATGTCCCAAGGATCCCCGATTCAAAGTTCATACCCGCATGTGTCTTGGAGGGACCCGACAAAAATGCCTGGTGACCATTTTGTTTTGGCTTCTCCCTTCTGGTTGGTTTGCCAGGAAACCAAGAGGCGACCATGTTCAAACTTACCCCGTTTGTGGGCTTCTCAGATCCCAACGTCGCTGATTTCTTCTGGGTTCTAAAAAAACAAATCTCTGGCGCCGAAGGTCATGTGGCTATGAATATCAACAGTTGGAGCCCTCCAAAGTGGGACCTTTCAACTTTCGAGCTCCGAGCTCCGTTGCGGGTCAACTTATTCGCGCCCATGTAAATGGAAAAGTAGGCTCAGAAGCAACTTTGGAGCTGGGCGTTTCTTCTTTTTGAGGCCCAAACATTTCCCCCCCCCCCCGCCAAAAAAAAACAGAACAAAGAAAAAAAGGCACCAACGCGAGAAGAAACACACAAAAACAAAAACAGAAACACGCCGCGGGAAAATCCCCCGGCCACTCCCCGCTGGTTGCGCCGCGGCGCCAGGTCCCGGCGCTGGTCCGCGTCGAGGTGCCGGAGCCGCTCCCGCCTTGCGCCCCCCGAAACCCGAGAAATCGTGGGGAAGGCCTTCTTTGAGACGTCGAACCACGGTTGGAAGACCTAAACCTGCAGGATGTTTTTCGGCTTGGAAGAGCTGAACCTGCAGAAATGTTCTCTGGGTTTTCCCGGCGGATTGTGTTTTCCCCAAGAAAATTGTGGAACCTCAAGCTACAGATTTTTCCTCTGTTGGGTAAAGAAAGCAAGGAATGAGAAATGGACTCAGCCCAACTGTCGGCGTACTTTTTTAGCAATCCCCCAACGGTGCATTTTCCCAACACCCGGACTCATGGTCATTCCAGAGCACCAGCAGAAAAGGCCCTACAGTCTTTGGGGTGTCCCAGCCTAAGAAACTAGGAAGGCCTGCCGGTTTTGGGGGGTTTGCCCTATCTGTAGAGATGAAACTAATCAAAGGGACGTGATCTTTGCTGCTTTTACAAAAGTTGCGTGAAGATCCCGACCCCCTCCAGGTCAGAATGCCTCCTCAAAACGAAGAAACCCCAATTTCCGTTTCAGAAGACACACACACACACATGCGTGCCCGATCATCTTAGGCTTGGCAACCTTTTTTCGTGCATCTTCCGGAACCCCCCCCCGCCCAGGACCCGGGAAATGCATCCTTCGGCCAAAACTCGCTGCGGCAAGCCAACATGCCAAGAAAGAATGACCAGCCGCGCCGCCGCGCCGTCGACACGGCCAAAAGCCAACCACGGACAACTTGGGGATGCCCCAGCTTCGCCCGTTGCAACAGGTCAGCAGCGCAGCGAGTCAGCATCTCCCAGCTCGCTTGCCTCCAGCAGATGGCACGTCGAAATTGTGTCCCCTTGCAAATTGGTGGTTTGCTTTAGCGTTTCCTTCAATTCCCCTCTAGGCGAAAATGAGCTGCAAAAACCCGGGATGAGAGATAAACAAACAGAAACCTGACACGAACGTGAGTTTCATAGGGGAGCAAGAAAAAGTTTGCCAGAACATCCTCTGGTCTCTGATTCATTTTCATGGAGGATCTCAATCTGGTTCAACCACCACACGAGGCACTCCTTTCCCCATGTCCTTCACCACATGTTTCGACCCGTCGCACCTCCAGGAAGGTCTGCGTCGCGCAGGCCGCCTGCGCCTGGCTGACTCCAGGTCCCGCCCCGCGCGGGCTTCGCGAAGCCCGCCGGCAGAGAAAAACGCGGGAGGGAAACTCAAGGAGACCAACACCCCGTGGCAGTTGCGTGTGTCACACTCGCGGGACACCCCAAGAAGCCAAAACAAAACAACAAGTTTGCCCTGGAAAAAAAATGCACAAACCCATAGCTTGCGGTTGGCGCGTTTTTTTGTCTTCCTGGTGAAGCCATGAACGAACCCACCGCCTCCTCCAAGCGCTGCAGGCGATGTAGCCCTGAACTGAAGCGCCAAAACCATGCAAGGCCAAAACCCCACAAAAGCTGACAAAAAGCCAAAACAAAAATAGAACAACAAAAACCAGAAAAGAAAATAAAAGAAACAAGAACCAGAAAAAGAAAAGAAGAAGAACAAAAAAAACAGAAACAAAAACCAGAAAAAAAAAGAATAAAAAGAAAAGAAGACAAAATAAAGAAGAAGAAAAACGAAACGAAACACCAAAACACACCCAAAGCACACCCAAAGCACACCCAAAGCACACCCAAAGCACACCCAAACCACCCCCAAAAACACACACAAAACAAAACAAGAAGCACACCCAACTCATCACCCCAAAAACACACGCACAAAAAGAAAAAGACAAACAAAACAAGAAGCAGCCCCCCGCCCCCCCAAAAAAAAAAAAAAAAAAAAAAAAAAAAAAAAAAAACTGAAAGAAGCCACAAACCCGAATGTGTCTTGGTCTGTCTTTCCACCTTCCTCTCATGCATACGCGTATCTGCGCATGCGTTTATCCACCTCTCTATTTGCCTCTCTTTCCACGCGTAGAAGAAACTATGTGTCTGCGCCTATCCATCTTGTCTGCTCAAATGTTGTTTGTTTGTGTTGTTTTCTTTGTTTTCCTACCCCTCTTCTACGTTCTGTCTACGCTTATCTCTCTGTCTGTCTGTCTGTCTGTCTGTCTGTCTGTCTGTCTGTCTGTCTGTCTGTCTGTCTGTCTGTCTGTCTGTCTCTGTCTGTCTCTGTCTGTCTGTCTCTGTCTGTCTCTGTCTGTCTCTGTCTGTCTCTGTCTGTCTCTGTCTGTCTCTGTCTGTCTCTGTCTGTCTCTGTCTGTCTCTGTCTGTCTCTGTCTGTCTCTGTCTGTCTCTGTCTGTCTCTGTCTGTCTCTGTCTGTCACTGTCTGTCTCTGTCTGTCTCTGTCTGTCTCTGTCTGTCTCTGTCTGTCTCTGTCTGTCTCTGTCTGTGTCTGTCTGTCTGTCTGTCTGTCTGTCTGTCTGTCTGTCTGTCTGTCTGTCTGTCTGTCTGTCTGTCTGTCTGTCTGTCTGGTCTGTCTGGTCTGTCTGGTCTGTCTGGTCTGTCTGGTCTGTCTGGTCTGTCTGGTCTGTCTGGTCTGTCTGGTCTGTCTGGTCTGTCTGGTCTGTCTGGTCGTCTGTCTGTCTGTCTGTCTGTCTGTCTGTCTGTCTGTCTGTCTGTCTGTCTGTCTGTCTGTCTGTCTGTCTGTCTGTCTGTCTGTCTGTCTGTCTGTCTGTCTGTCTCTCTCTCTGTCTCTCTGTCTGTCTGTCTGTCTGTCTGTCTGTCTGTCTGTCTGTCTGTCTGTCTGTCTGTCTGTCTGTCTGTCTGTCTGTCTGTCTGTCTGTCTGTCTGTCTGTCTGTCTGTCTGTCTGTCTGTCTGTCTGTCTGTCTGTCTGTCTGTCTGACTGTCTGTCTGTCTGTCTGTCTGACTGTCTGTCTGTCTGTCTGTCTGTCTGCTGTCGGTCTGTCTGTCTGTCTGTCTGTCTGTCTGTCTGTCTGTCTGTCTGTCTGTCTGTCTGTCTGTCTGTCTGTCTGTCTGTCTGTCTGTCTGTCTGTCTGTCTCTCTGTCTCTCTGTCTCTCTGTCTCTCTGTCTCTCTGTCTCTCTGTCTCTCTGTCTCTCTGTCTCTCTGTCTCTCTGTCTCTCTGTCTCTCTGTCTCTCTGTCTCTCTATCTCTCTGTCTCTCTGTCTCTCTGTCTCTCTGTCTCTCTGTCTCTCTGTCTCTCTGTCTCTCTGTCTCTCTGTCTCTCTGTCTCTCTGTCTCTCTGTCTCTCTGTCTCTCTGTCTCTCTGTCTCTCTGTCTCTCTGTCTCCCTGTCTCTCTGTCTCTCTGTCTCTCTGTCTCTCTGTCTCTCTGTCTCTCTGTCTCTCTGTCTCTCTGTCTCTCTGTCTCTCTGTCTCTCTGTCTCTCTGTCTCTCTGTCTCTCTGACTCACTGTCTCTCTGTCTCTCTGTCTCTCTGTCTCTCTGTCTCTCTGTCTCTCTGTCTCTCGGTCTCTCTGTCTCTCTGTCTCTCTGTCTCTCTGTCTCTCTGTCTCTCTGTCTCTCTGTCTCTCTGTCTCTCTGTCTCTCTGTCTCTCTGTCTCTCTGTCTCGCTGTCTCTCTCTCTCTCTCTCTCTCTGTCTCTCTGTCTCTCTGGCTCTCTGTCTCTCTGTCTCTCTCTGTTTCTCTCTGTCTCTCTCTGTCTCTCTCTGTTTCTCTCTGTCTCTCTCTGTCTCTCTCTGTCTCTCTCTGTCTGTCTGTCTGTCCGTCCTGTCTGTCTGTCTTCTGTCTGTCTGTTTGTCCCCTTCTGTCTGTCAGTCTGTCTGTCTGTCTGTCTCTCTTCTCTCTGTCTCATCTGTCTCTTCTGTCTCACTCTGTCCTCTCTGTCTCCTCTCTGTCTCTCTCATGTCACTCTCTGTCTCTCTCTGTCTCCCTCTCAGTCTCTCTCTGACTCGCGCTGTCTCTCTCTGTTCTCTCTCTGTCTCTCTCTCATTCCCCCCACGCCTCTTGCCTCTCTGCTGTCTCTCTCTGTCTCTCTCTGTCTCTCTCTGTCTCTCTCTGCCTCTCTCTGTCGCTCTCTGTCTCTCTCTGTCCTCTCTCTGTCTCTGTCTGTCTCTGCTGTCCTCTGTCTGTCCCTCTGTCTGTCTCCTGTCTTCTCTGTCTGTCTCTGTCTCTCTGTCTCTGTTCTCTGTCTCTGTCTCTGTCTGTCTGTCTTCTCTGTCTGTGCTGTCCTGTCTCGTCTGTCTCTGTCTGTCTCTGTCTGTCTGTCTGTCTGTCTGTCTGTCTGTCTGTCTGTCTGTCTGTCTGTCTGTCTGTCTGTCTGTCTGTCTGTCTGTCTCTCTGTCTCTCTGTCTCTCTGTCTCTCTGTCTCTCTGTCTCTCTGTCTCTCTGTCTCTCTGTCTCTCTGTCTCTCTGTCTCTCTGTCTCTCTGTCTCTCTGTCTCTCTGTCTCTCTGTCTCTCTGTCTCTCTGTCTCTCTGTCTCTGCTGTCTCTCTGTCTCTCTGTCTCTCTGTCTCTCTGTCTCTCTGTCTCTCTGTCTCTCTGTCTCTCTGTCTCTCTGTCTCTCTGTCTCTCTGTCTCTCTGTCTCTCAGTCTCTCTGTCTCTCTGTCTCTCTGTCTCTCTGTCTCTCTGTCTCTCTGTCTCTCTGTCTCTCTGTCTCTCTGTCTCTCTGTCTCTCTGTCTCTCTGTCTCTCTGTCACTCTGTCTCTCTGTCCGTCTGTCTGTCTGTCTGTCTGTCTGCCTGCCTGCCTGCCTGCCTGCCTGCCTGTCTCTGTCCGTCTGTCAACCATTTCAGTTTGACAATCTATCTGTCTGTCATCCTTCGCGCTGCGAGTTTCGAGCTGGCTGCAAGAAGTCAACTTGGCTGCTTTTTTTACGTAGCCTCGGGCTGAAAAGTAGCGCCTTACGATCTGGGGCTGGGAAAAGCTGTAGAGGCTGGAAAGAGTAGAAACTACTTGCCTATCTCCAAATCTAGCTATCCACCTGTCTGTTTATCTACCTATGCGACTCTCTCCCCCCCTGTTCAAACCTTTTAATCAGTCGTCGCTGCTGTCTATCCTATCTTGCTACTGTTTCTGTCTCCTGGGCACACGGCCATGAGTCAGTCCAGCCCCCGCACCCCCCCCCCCTGACCCTCCCGCCCCCTAAAGAACAAGAATAAACACACACATACACAAATACCTCAACATCCAAACACAACTCACTTGAGCTGGCACAAGTATGTCATAGTTGTTGGTCACTTACACCAGCCTTCAGGCTCCATTCCGGCTTGCGCCGGCGCGACCCTGCAGCGCCGGACACAGGCGAAGGCGAAGGCTAAATCATGTGGTGAGAACGATGCAGCTGCTTAGCTCTGACACTCTGCGGATTCGGCTTGGCTAATCTATACCTCTATGATCAGGCGTGCCTCCGCTGCCGCATATGTATAATATAATGTATGCTTATGTATTCTTTATCTATATGTTGTGTACGTATGAACATGCATAGAAATGTGCACATATATGTATGCATGTACTGTATGTATGTGGGCCCGGTGTTTTGCCAAGCGACATGGTGCTTATTCTGACTCTGCTTGAGCAAAGCAGAGCCGGACGCATACATCTTTCACATCGCAATGTTATTCTGAGCACTCGGCAATCAGCCATTCAGCAACATCAAACAGAATCTTCGACGGGACGTCTAGGTTAGGAGAGCCGGCTGCAACCAAAAAGTGATCTGCAACCACAGCCTGAAAATTGATGCAGCATCAACTTTCTGTCGTGTTTTGCTGCGCCTCTCTCAGCATTCATGCTGCCTACAGCGCCCTGTGACTTCTCTGCCTCCACGCCTCTCAAACGAGATCGGCAAGAGAGCAGCTCGATGTGTTGAAAACTATGTGGAGAGCAGCTTGTGAGACTTTGCTCAATCGAGGCAAAGCATAAACATGGCTTGAGAGGTATTGATGTGTAGTCCTCAGACCCGCTTCTGTTTCCAATAGAATCGACAGCCACTAAACTTGGCCCATAGCTCACACTGCGGCTTGCTTCGTCGCACTGGCGCGGTGCGCCTAGGCAAAAGCATCTCCGAGAAGCATGGGTCCGAACTGCAAAGTTCAGGGCGGAGAGGAGTATTCTAGGGGACACTTCCCCATTCTTTCCAGGGATCCTTCTTTCCAGAAACCCAGAAATTCAGGGAAAAGGCAGGTTTTTGAAAGACCGATGGTTGAAAAGAACGGGGAGTCAACCCCTAGAAGTATGCTGCCTTCTGTCTTTGCACGCACTTGCAGAAATAAAGACCCCCGCCAACTAGAAGACATCGTCGTCGATCCACTTGCCGCTCTTCACGAGGTCTGACCTGGGCAAAGCTGTTTGCTCGGCGAGGCGCGTCGCCTATACCTTTGTCCAAAAATACAACGTCTTGTGCAGGGTCTTTGATCCAATTGTTGATATTAACAAATAATTTGTTAATGTTTCTCGCTCAAGCCCAGCTTTGCCTTCCCTCGATAAAGCCCCATAGACCAAACGCCAGAAATCACGCGCGCGTCGCGGAGTCTCCGCGCGGAAAAAAAAAAAAAAAGACTCGGGGCCGGGGCTTTCTCATCATGATGCTCTTGTAGTACTCGCCGAGGCCCTCCACTGGGTCCTGTCCCGACGGTGAAATGGGGCGTGTGTGTGTGTGTGTTAACATAGCCCCGCAATAGATGTCCTGTTGGTTTTTCCGCTTGCCTCTTGAACCACTCTCAAAAATAGGAGTTGAACGCTCCGAAATGGTTATCTTTTAATGTTCTCCTGGCAGTCCGAAAAGGGGTACCCATGAATTGTCAAAAAAGTTGCGCCGTCAACTGGGCAAAGCCAAATAAGCTCTACTGAAGCCATCAGAGCCCGACCATTTATCCTACCTTGGGACACCCTACAGTCTGTGCCACAGCGGCACAAGGGTATGCGTCAAAGAGGGGGAACCCTATTTACTGGCGGTCCCAAGCCTAAGAACTTTAACTGTTGGTTACCTCTTCAGCTGGGGTTGCACCAGGACATGGACCGCAGGTTTTAGTGCTTATGTCCATTTACCGGTCGGGCGACTCATGTTGGGATTGCCCGATTTTTGTCGCCCACACTTCTAGGGGTACCTTCCCCATTCTTTCCAGGGATCCTTCTCTTCAGGAAACCCTCAAAAACCCAGGTTGGAAAAGATCCGGTTTTTGAAAAGAACGGTGGTTGAAAGGACTGGGGCACTCAACCCCTAGAACGCCCGCACGCTCCTTGTTGTCCGGCGGCACCAGCACCGCCTTGATGGCGGAGGGGTTCCGCGCCGCCAAGGGCTTGATGGGCGCCAAAGGCGACCGCAGGCCCAGCCTTCAGTCGGCTTGCCGTTGGGTCGGCTGGGGTCTCAAAAATCGGCGCGGGAGACGGTTGGGGGAATTGGAGCAGAGGCGGTTGGGGGGATGGGGGGGGGGGGGCCGCGGTTTCTCTTGCTGGTGCTCAGTATAGAAGGAGGGGGTCCGCTAAAAGAATCGGGCACACGTCTTTGCCTAAACCAACCTGAAAAGGACTGCGGTAGCCTGGGGAGTACACGTAAAAGCTTTGGGTCAGGTCTTAGGATCTTGGTGATGTACAGAGTTACCTTGAACTTCCTTTCTACCGGATTTGTTTGGCTTGGCTCTTCGGCTGCAAAAAACGCAATCACCTTGCATCAAATGGTCTGAAGCCAATGCACCTACCAGTGTTTGCAGAGCTTGGCGCGACACAGACATCAGCGACATCACCAGTATTCTCACAGCATGGCCACTTGGACTGAGCCATGCTACTTGAAGCCGCCCCTCGCAACTAGCCGTTCCTCCGGCTGCAGCATCCCTATAGCTTGCAGGGCCGGTTCGGTGCGTTCGTTCCCCAAAGCTCCGGGCAGTTCCAGCGCTCCCGCAGCAGCCTGCAAGCGCCAGGGCTCCGGGGAACACGGCGATGGAAGCGGGTTAGCCCCACCTGCCGCACCATGTCGATGGGGTCGTTCAACATTGCGTTCACCTGCGGATTAAAACCCGACCCTTCTCGATCTATCCATGTGTGTGGCAAAAAAAAGGAAACCAAAAGTCAAAAAACACTCCCCCCCCCCGCCTCCCCCCCCCCGCCTCCGCCCCCCCCCAAACCCCTCAGCCCCAGCCCACCATTTTTAGCAATTTTTGGGGGGTCCCCCGCCCGCCCCTCCGAACTCTCCCGCTTCAAGCTGCCTCCTCCTCGAAACTGCGGCCGGCGGCGCCCAGAGCGCCCAGGCCCGCCACCGCAGCCGC
>CAUJNA010002317.1:0-7500 GCA_963377175.1 Effrenium voratum | reverse complement strand
GATTTTGGTTTTTGGGTCACGCGCCCGAATTGGAGACAGAGTTCGATCGCCCACTTAGGCGGTTGCGTCCTTTCACGTTGGACTCCCATCTGGCCACAGGCTCTCTGCACCCGGAATCACCAAGCATCAACCAGGCAGCAACGGCAAGGTGTCACCCTCTGCGCCAACACCCTGCGCCAACACCCTACACCTGCATCAGTACCCCGGACGACATCCGCCCACAATACCACTTCGAAACCAATGAGTCTTCAAATGTATGCTTGCTTTATGCTGCTCAAAGTCGACACTCGGACATTGCTGCTTGGAATGATGCGAAGGGGGAACCACCCATTTTGAGAAGGTTTCCCCTCTTTGGATGTGTGCAAAACTGGGAAACCCTCCTTCCCCTCTTTGGATGTGTCCAAAACTAGGAAACCCTCCAAGCAGGTTTGCCTTTGGTTCCCCTTCAAACCAACCCAAACACACCTCCCTCAACCCAAAAATCACCGCCAAAACCCGCTAAGTAATAGGACCGCTCACATGGCCAAGGGGGTTTCGGGCGCTTTTCGCATCTCCCGGGGCCTGCGCCACGGCCTTGGCGTAGTCGCCTGCGCCCATGGCGCCCAGCGCAGTGATGGCCGCACCTGGGACGCGCGGGGAAACAGCCGCCGCCAGACGGAGGCGCCGTCGGAACCGAGGTCGGACTCATGAACTCGGAACCATTTCGGAACTCCGAGCTCAAAAGTGGCAGGGGAACTTTCAAGGGAACAGTATTCCCCTACCTTAAGTAGGAGGGGAACTCCAGAAAATGGTGGTGCCAAGGAGAATGATGCCAACCAATCTTCCAGGAGGCTTCCCATCCAGAACATGTTTCTGAGGCCGGCGCGTTGGACATACGAGGTGTGCCCTTGCATGGGCTGTTTGAAGGGAAAGCGAGGGGAAACTGACTCCTTTTTTGCGGTCCCCCCATTTTGACACCAATTCTTGCATCCGGCCAAAAAGTCTCGCCCGAAGGGTTGGCCATGTAGTTACGTACACAGGGCTTCTGCCTCACGAAAAAAGCACCTCTCCTCTTCACCTCCAGTTCTGGCTCGGCCTATTTTGTTGTGGGGGAAAAAAACTTTAAAAGAACCAGAACTGGTTGGTGGTTTCTGGAAATGGTTGCTAGTTTTTGTTTTGATTGTTTCTTTTCGAGTTTTCTCGGCCTTCTTTGTGGTTCTTCATGAGAAACCGCCCGCAAAACCCGAAAATCCTTTCCGAAAACTCCCCCCTGGGCGCCCAGGCATCGCGGCAGCAGCATCTGCGGGGGCGCGCGCTTGCCGGCGCTCGTTAGCGCCTGAGGGGGCGCCTCCTGGCCGCACCGAACGAACCGAACTCAGCCCGCCCGGCCATCGGATTTCGGGGTGTGAATTGGCTGTGGGTCAAAATCAACCAGCTGGGGTTACGCAGGTTTTAGTCTACCTTCCATTTACCAGGGCAACCCGCTTTGGGTTTACCCTATTTTTGAGCCACACCCAATTCCAAGTGCGCAACGACCCAAAAGCTACTCGCGCTTTGTGGTGTGGCTGTGGGTCAAAAATAGGGTAAACCCTACAAAAAATATGCGAATCTGCGGTCCCCCGGTGGTTTAATTTTGACCCATACCCGTGTGAATTCGAAGCGAGCGGCGACCAAAACCTACTCGCTTTGTTCTATGGTTATAAATTATAAAGGTTTGCGTGGGTTGCACTGGAACCCCTTGTGACACAGGTAGTCAACCACTATTGAGGTGACTTTAAGCTCATGGCCACTTGGTATGAGGCGGGCAAAACTTGCACCTTTCGAGAATCCAAGAAGCAACCTTTCGCTAGCCCGCCCTCCTGGAGCCGCAGCGTCTGCATTGTCATGCGCTCCAAAAACGCCGGGAAAAAAAGAAAGAAAAAAACTCACCATGCCAAACAGTTGCTTCCGAATCCAAAACCAATCCATCAACATGCAAACTTTCCGTGCATTCAGTTCAGCTCAGATTCTCCAGGGTCAATGTGTGCCATGGTCAGAACTCCTGACGCTCCTTTGTCTGATCGATAGAAACTAAAGAGATCATGGCCATCCCAAAAAGCCTGAAGCAAAAGGTAGCCTTTTCCGAGGCTGCTTTCTCAACCATTTGTCTGGTCCCCCAATTCGGACACATACCCACAAGTAAACAAACCATGCAACCCTTGATTCAGTACAAACACAGAGGCCCCATTGATTCCCCTGTAAGCCAGCCTTTGAAAAGGCCACCCCAAGAGGTGACAAGGTGAGCTTAGAAGACCTTAGAAGGAAAGACGGACATACCCAAAAGCTGGCAACCAGTTCGACGTATCCGAAGCATAGTTGTCCTTCTTGGTTCAGTTTAGGATAGAAATAGATGGGTTCCACTGGTTTACCTTGGTTGTTCATTCCATTTGCCGGGGAAACCCATCCAACCTTTCAAAAGCCCACCCCAAGAAGCGACAAGGTGACCTCAAGAAGAAACCTCGAAAACCACACAGAAACACGGGGCATCCCCCAAAAAGTGGTCAAACCCCTTTTCGACGCGGACCCAACGACCTCCGCGGGTTTTCTGGTCTCTCCTGCATGTCCGTGACCAGCGTGGCCACGAGCTCCGCGCTGGGCTGGGCCTCTTTGCCCATGCGCGCCAGGGCGCAGCAGGCCGCCTGCGTCCGACGTCCGACTCGGGGATGCGTCGGAGCTTTCGAGCTGGGAGCCCGGAGAAAACCGTCAGCCGTTACACGGTCCAAACCCGAAAAGTGACTCCTCAGACCGAAAAACTCGGGAAGAGGATGTGTATGCGACATGGATCTCATGTACAAAGCTTAAAAGTAAACACCTGTCAAGGTTGCTGGGATGCCCGAAAGTTCAGAACGGTTGCACCACCGTCGTTCACAGTCCAGCTGGGTCCTCGGGCCGCACGCGCGTTGACGTCGTCAGCTTTCAGCAAGCCCACGAGCTGGTCGATCTGGGCGCCATCAATCCGCCGAGCTGAATGCGGGTTGACCAATATTCCTGGCCCCAATGACCATGAGTAACTTTTCCCATGTGGGAAATAATGGGAAATATCATGTTTGTTGTGGTTCTCCCCAATGGTCATCCCACGAAAAGGACCGTTTCATCAACCCCCACGTAATGGTGTTCCAACTTCAGCACAAATCTGTCTGCATCTTTGGTGCAAAGTATGCCGGGCTGTGGTCTCGCAGGGCCCTTTTCAGGTCTCTCGCACTTACGGCTGGTTCGACGTTCAACTGGCTCAAGCGTTGCTTCTTGAGAAAGTCCTGTTTTGGGGTTGGCTTAACGGCAGACCAAAAGGAACACCACCATTTCTGTCCATGCTTTTGCGGGGTGTCCGAAACGCTTAACGAGAGAGAGAGACCCATTTTGACAGAAATTTCAGACACTTGTATCATTTAGCACGTGCCCACCTGTGGTCAAAACCATTTTGACACCTCCCCGTCTCCGGCGTCTCACAACCCTAGTCTCTTTGCCGGGCGTCCGTTGCTCGAGAGGCTGCCACCATCTCCGCCATGGAGCCAAGCGCCATGGCGGCTCCATAGCCTCGCAGCTAGGAATGGGTCCATTTCGTTCCATTTTGGTTTCCCTTTGCGACCCAAGCTGGCCTTTCCAACATGAGAAACTTTGCAGAACTTCGACAAAAATAACAGCTGGCTCCCCGATGCTCGAACGTTGATTCCTGGATATATCCAAACATCCTCTTCCTCTTGGCCATTTCTTTCCGTCAAACTGCTCTTCTCTCAGAGAGCATCTTCCCAAAGCTGCGGATGCTGCCAGGCAGCGGATGCTCAGGTCACTGTCTGTCAAGAGAGCCGTCACGGGGCCCAACAGCGAGCTTGGCGCCTGGCAATGCGTCCAGGCCCCGATCGGATGCGACAATCCCCTCTGCCAGTCACGGAATCGACGGATTCTTTGTGAATCTGAGGAAATGCTCCATCCCCTTTGCGAAAGGGTTTGAAACAGAGTTTCGGGAGAGAATAAACAGGCCCAATCCCACCAACAAGAAGAGATTGTTTAAGTCCCCCAGTCCCAAGGGCAAAGCGGTGCCCTCGGCTGGCCAAACACGAACCAAAACAGGGTGCCAGTTGTAACAAGATAAAGAAACCCAGCAAGGGCAGAGACAACCGAAAGCAAGCACAAAGCAGCAAACCAAGCAGGCAAACAATGCAGCGAAGCAAGCAAAGCAAACCAGTGCACACCAACCCCAACCAGACCCCCGACCAACCTCCACCGGGAACACCACCACAGGCGCTCGGCAGCGGCACTCTTTGCCGGAGACGAGCACGATGTGCCGCGGTGCGCGGTGACGAAATTGCAAGGGCAAGTTGCCGGATTGAAAAGCTTGAGCCAAACGGCGCATTGGCCGTGGCGTGGAAACATGTTATGATAAAACTACATGCCCCCAAAAACACCCCCCTCGCCTGTACAAAGAGATGGAGTGAATTTGGAAGGGCGCATTGGCCATGTTGAAGTTGAGAAGGCAATAACCAAGAAAAACAAAGCCGATTAGGCTACCAGGGTTCGCGACCCCATACCCGGGCACTCATTGGTGCCCGGATCCCGCCACCACCCCGAATTCCGGGTATGGGGCGGATTCGCGCCGGTAGCCAAATCAAACAAGAGAAAGCAAAAAGAAACAGAAACAAAGATTCAACTCCAGAATGGCAGGCATGAAATAAAATTACATTTGCACTGCAACCACATCGAACCGTAAGGTTCGAGTGGATTTATATCCTGAATTCATGATTTAGGCGCATTGGCTTACTGGTTGAAACATGGTGCTTTGACCACAAGACCTTGGTCTTTAAAGCAGCACCGTCTAGGCGCGCGATCACACAAAGACCTTCAGTAGGAACACCACCAGCTGCAATCAGCGGTTCAGGTCCGAGTAGGACCTCACCGGCAGCGGTGCAGCGCATCCGTGATCCTCACCGCAGCACCTTGATGAGTTCCATCTCCAGCAGCAGCAGCGGTGCTGGACGATGCTGACAACCAGCGGCCGTAGACACCGGCGAGGGTAACTGCCTTGCTGCGGCGACGCACACCTGACAGGTAATCAGTGCCAGCGCGAATAGCGCACAGCTGCGCATGCAGTTGAATTCTGGAATGGCGAATAGCCCAAACATAGAAATACTACAGGGAGCGTTGTCCATTATGTGAATTCCGGAATGAAAGCACACGCGCGTTGGCGCCGCTACGCAAAAGATGCAGACGGACACCAGGTATTACCGATGTCGCCCGCCGCCGTGCCGTCCCCTCCCCTTGTTGACGTTCCAGTCCCCAGGAGGAGGAGGCACGGTCTCGGCCAACTCATCATCCGCACCCCAGGTAGGGGTATGCGGCGAGTTCGGATTCTCGAACTCGCGTGGATCACCCTGCATGTGCGGCTGCCAACTCTGCGGCATTGCGCCAGGCCACATTTGCGGCATCATGCCAGCCATTGGCTGTTGCATGTACCCTCCCATTGGGAAAGCGGGGTACATCGGACTTGGGAACGGGGAAAGGGGCTGCCTGAGCACCCTTATATCCCGACCCGCGAGCATCAGGCTGATACCCGCCAGTGGGAGTTCTCGATCTGGCGGATCCGCCACGACCGAACTGCCCTTGTTGGTAGCCGTATTGGCCACCCTTGCCTTTGTACTGATCACCTTTGTGACCCTTTCCTGGGAACTGGTCACCCTTGTGACCTCCGCCCTTGGGCCAGGATTGTGCAGGGGCTTTGCCCTTTTGTTGATCACCCTTTGACCTGGATTCAGGTCGCGGGGTAGCAGACCGTTGGTCTCCCCTAGGAGTGGCTGCCCGCCTGTGGTGCTTCCCAACCGGCGGGTCAGCAAAGACAATGGCGCATTGGCCGTCGCGCCGCGAAGCGGGGACCATGTCAACCTTATTGACTTCGACATAAATGTATGCCTCAGCATACTCAATTGGGGCCGTGATGGATCCACCACTTGCCCGCAAAGAGTCGATATTCCAATCAAGAACGGTGGAAGCGTCGAAACTCGGATCTTCAGTATTGAAGTCCGTGAGGCGTCGCTCAGCCTGTACCAACGACATTATGATATCCGCGCGTGAGGCGCCTAGGCCATACAGCGGAACCAAATACCCGTCCTCAATCCCGATGCGGTAGGCATCAAAGATATGCACAGAGAGGTAAAGGGCAAATGCTGAATTTAGACTGCCCTTTCTCGTCATATGACGACCCCATTGCGCCGCCTGTTGCGGGTGGTCGATTAAATATGCCATGACAGACATATTGTCGGGAATCGAGACGCCAGTGTTGCTCTCCTCGATGAGCAGCTGCTTCGCTACCCACCGCTCGAGAGCCTCATCACTCGCCCGCACACAAGCGTGAGTGTCCTTTGAGGTGACCTTTGCAACCTCCTGAAACGCAACTTGCACAATATCCGCATTGGGAATGTGCACAAGATGCGGCGCGCAGCGCAAACCGGTGATCGTGCAGCTGACCACCTCGCGAATCGGGTTTACCGATGCCATGAGAGGGGCCCACGCGTCGGTCTCCCCCTCATGCCAGCTGCTGGGGCGAACTGCTTTGAGTTCGCTCAGCCAGATTGGCTGTCCATGCTTAACCAGAGCGCGGACGGTGCCTGGCACCCATTCACGATAGAAAATCGGCAGATGGCAACCATTGCATAGAATGGTGCCATACATGTTCAAATGCGCGCACCGAGGGCACCAGTAGTCATGCATGGGAGCATTGTCCCATGAAAATGACACCCCTCTCCGCGGTCCCTGAACATTCAACTCACGGACCGCCCAGGGACGGATGTATATTACATCCCCTTCCTGGCGCAGATAGCATGCGCGCCAAAAGGGCGCATGTATCTCCTCCCGCACGGCGATCAAACCGCGTCGGGTTTTGTAGATGCCGGCGGCTTCCTCGATGGCCATCCACTTTAGGTCAACGGCCACAACGACATGGCGCTTGTCCATGTACTTGATGCGGTCGTCAACATAAAATTCGCCCTCATTATTGGGGCTGGGCAACTTGAGGAAAGGCACCTTTGCGCCCTCCATCCCAATCATGATCTCCCCCCTGCAGACCTGCTCAGGTCGCATGGGGAAAACTGTGATGGCGAATTTGCCAGGCCTCCGGATGCACCTCGTTTTGAGGGCGGACCGATACTCGGCCATCGCCAGCAGCACGTATCCCGTATAAGGGACTTCTGCTGCTCCCATCGGCCTAAGCAAAGGCCCCATAGGCGTTCGGTCACGCAGTGCCCAACGCTTGAAAACTTTGAACGGCACGTCCCTCCCGATTAGGGTGGACCGCGCAAAAAGCACCTCATTCGGGCGCACACTCGTGCCATCTGTCCTCCAGACTGTCCGTATTAGGAGCTCGACTGGAGGGTACGATGGGCTTTCCTTTGCGAGAGCACCCGCCCAGGTCGCTACCTCGACACTCGTGCACTTGTGGATCCCGTATAGGGCCTCAAGTAGCGTTGAGATCAGTGTCATTGACATCCAACCTCC
>CAUJNA010002316.1:0-37582 GCA_963377175.1 Effrenium voratum | reverse complement strand
TCATAGCCTTATTATCGTCATAGAAAACAAAGTTCGGTGACTTCTTGAGAATCCGCTCTACCAGCTTGAGAGCGGGCATACCCATCGATCTCATGGCAACGTCGGCCGCAACAATCTCGGCCTCGGGAGTGGAGTGACTCACACAACCCTGTCTTTTAGAGCTGCCAGACAACGGAAACCGGGTATTAGGCCCTTGTATATTCAAGTGTCCACCGCAGGTGGAACGCAGCGAGTCAATGCATCCCGCAAAGTCAGCGTCCGCATACAAGGCCAAGTGCACATCGTCCATAGGGTCTCCAACCCAACCGACCATGCGCCAATGTTTGGTATGATGCACATAGCACATCAAGTGATGCAAACCCCGATCATCGGAGTCGGTCCACCTATGCACGTTCCGTGCTAGGCGATTCACTTGCCGCAACAAATCGAAGCGAGCAATCCGCGCACCGTACAGCAACTTCATCAGTACGCTAGCGGCATGCGGAGCAAGGTGTCCACGCACGGGCTCCTTCATGGCCAACTCAGGAGTCCCTCCCCGTTGGTCCGGCACAGTGGCAGAACCGTCGGTGGGCACAAGATTGTTACACCAATTGCACACGACTGACGGCCCCTCTCTGGCAGGCTTCCGTGAGACGTGATTCTTTGTTTCTTCATGCAACTCAGGGGTGACAACCTTATTCAACTTCACGTCGCCCGCCACTTCAAGATAGCGGTCGACACAGAAACGTAGGAACTGTTCCATGTCATAGGTCACCGTTGTTACTCGGTGTCCATTCCCGAGAGTGACGTTTCCCTTGCTTTGATTGCAACCAAGGTACATGTCAAGTCCAGTCTCGGGCTCAATCTTCAAACGTGTACGCAACATGCTCCACCCTTGGGCAAGGTTCTTCTGCGGCCCTGCCATTTTGAAGTCGACGACATACACAACCAGAACAAGCTGGAGCTTTTCATGAATGTACACTGAAGGCCATTCTTCGCCGATGGGCTCAAAACCAACGGCACGCACCGACTCATCGCAGTGCTGCTCCCAAAATGTTCCCGCATCTGGGTGTCCGTACAGCGCCTACCTCAACGGGACGACTGGTCTTCTGTACTTATCCCATTTGCATTCACTTGGCACGGCCTCCGGTGGCAATTCAATCCAACACGGCGTGCCTCTCAAGGTGGCCTGTATATACGCCTGAACGGCGTCGGCCATCTGCACATCCCAGCCATCATGACAACCCAGACAATCCGCCCAACGCGAGGCTTCAAATGAAGCAGGGGAGTTCCCCAAATCTTGAAACATCGCAGCCTCAAAGCTTTGGTTCTTCACTTGGTTCCCCAGCAACACGCCTCTACCCTTGAACTTCCACTTAGGATCACCAACAGGCAACTGTGAGTGCTTTTCAACGCAAATGCCATGTGCGCGAGCCATGTGTATTTCCTCCCCCTTCGCTTTTGCTTCTCTGGCTACAGCGTCATATTCGCGCACCGCGCCAAGATCGAAGACCCCCTGGTCGATTAATCCCGACCACACTTTCTTCATTGATGCTAATGCATCAGGGTTGGTCAACATCTCTTTCCGGCCTACCGGCCTGGATACTAAAGCGTCGAAGAATCGTACAACTTTCACAGCTTTCTCTCTGTGCTGTATTCGCTCAGAGGTCACGCACGGCATCGATGGGTACTTCTTGGCTTCACCGTCTTCGCCTATCGCAGGCATTGCGAGTGGCACTTTTCCAGAAACAATCTCAGCAGACTCCTCCCATTCATACCAGGTAAGATCCGTCGATTCGTCGACCGATGGATCCGTCCCCGATGCTGTCTCAGCTTCGTCTTTATGACTCTCAATGACTGATGCAACCGCCTTCGTCCAGTTTGGAGTCGACATTGATCGCTCCTCAGACTTGAACTTCCAGGCATAAATTACCACCAGACACTCAAATTCTTTCTCAAGCTGAACGTTTCGTCTCATGACGTCTTGGGACTGTTTGGAATCCATGAGAACAACCACTCCGTCGACAGGATTAACAACAATCCTGACCCATTCAAGCTCAGCCAAGTGCTTCCCATCCATTGGGTTCTTGATCTTTGATATGTTCTTCCGCAATCCCCAATTGTACTGCCATTCTATTCCACCCCAGCGGTTCCGAAGCATCGCTCGAATTCTTTTACCACCGGGCATCTGTAATTTCCGTGCCTCTGCCGGCGCGGAAATCTCAGACTCCTTACCCTTGGGATCTTCTTCTTTCCTTCTGCCACCGCCCTTCACCTCGGCCTTCTCTTCCTTGGTGTAATATTTACTCATCATCTTCCATTCTTCTGGAGTGAACTCCGGAGGTCTCGATGTCTTCATTAGCCTGAATCCATCCTTCCCGACAGGATACGGTCTTCCGGCCTTGTCGATTTTGACCTCCTTGCCATCGTCGTTGACGTACGTGATGCCATCCCCAGGTAGTCCAACTGACACGTGTGGAAGGTCGGACTTTACAACCTTCTCATCGCCCTTAGGGTGTCCATCTCCCTTCCCTTTTGAAGAGCTCGGTCTAGCATCTTCTTCTCCTGCATGATTCCCCCGATCTCCGGCGATTACCTCCGGGCCATCGTCGAGCAGTAGACCAGCGATCTGATCGACCTCATCGTCAAGCAGTCGCTTCTCGTCACTCTGCAGCAATTCAGGCTCGTAGTCCTCATCTTCGATCAGGCGGTCACGCGCATCCAGACCGATTGCATCGATAGACATCTCTATCCCTTCCAAAGTCTCGTTGGCAACCTTGTACTTCTGTTGTATTGGGAATGTCAGAGGAGATTTCAGAATCATCCTCTCCGTCTGATGTGGCATTCTCAACCGAGGTGGAACCTTTGCCTTCTTGATGTTCAGCTCTGCACCCGCAAATGCAGTAAGTGCCCAAGCACGATACTTGTTTGCCAAATGCATACCGGTGCTCAACACATATCCAGCAAATATACCAGTTTCCCCTCTCGGCTCGAACTTCTCCCTCTTTCCCCCTCGTGCTTCACTCGGCTTGAAGTCCACTAGCGCACCAAAGGGTATCTTCTCGCCCTTGAACTCCTCGCCATGCAGCCTCATCCATGCACTCGATCCGTTCACCTCTTCGATGTTCATGAGATGGCACAGAGTGGTGATGGCCTGCACCCAATAACACGTGGGTAGACCGGCATGTACTAGACAAGCCGAAGTCTGGTCAATGATGAATTGATTTGTTCTTTCAGCAAGGGAATTGTTCTGCTGCCGTCCAGGCAGCGATAGGTCGTGGTTCAGCTTCAGCTCCACGCACGCATTGATCAGTTCCGGGCCGTCATCTGAATATACCTGCTTGATTTTCCTCCTCCCGCAGAATTGCTTGATAGCCCTGACGACTGAGTCAGTGTCTCTTCTCGCGGTGGGATAAGCCATGATAATTCCGGTATATATGTCCCGGATGATGAGCGCATACCTACCTTCCACTTCATGATCTCCTGATGCCGTCACAAAGTCGAACGTCACCAGGTCACCGAACGTCTTCACTTCTCTTTTGAGTGATCTGAAGTGTCTCATCTTTGCCTTGACGCATGATTCGCAGAAGGGATTTCGGTATCTGTGTGTAAGCAAATGAGCTATGGAATTGGCGTCCTTCTTGAGGACTCCCACTTTCCTCTTTATTGATGATCCTTCGTACACGTCTACTTCGATTCCGGCATCTGGATCATCTTCGTCAGCCTCTTCCTCGTGAGCTTCGGCATCACCATGTCGATGCGTGACTGACCCAACATCTACAGGTATTTCCTCAGCCACGGGAGGCGGACGTACCGGACCGGCTCCTCCGGGTGGCCCGAAGTCGAATGCCCCGTCGTGGTGTTCGCCCTCGGCCTCTGCGGACTCACCGACAGCGGCGGGTGTGACGTCGTTCTCATCATCACCTCCCTGATCTGCCTCGTCGTTCGTTACCATCGCCAATACTTCCGAAAAGTGCTCCTTGAGGTCGTCTATCGTAGGGCGATGCCTGTTACTCCGAAGTTTACCATCACTCACTAGGTACGGGATGTCGACCTTGACCTGCAAGTGCACGAATCCCTGCTTTGGCGTAACCATGAAAGGTAGTTTACCAGGCATCCAGTGAAATGCATAACCCATCTTCATGCATCTCCTCCCCACTGACAATACCGTGGGTGTCTCCTCCAATACATGCGGCTCGACAGTCTCGTCCAATTCGTCCACGACTATCTTGGCCACATCAGATGTGGAAGTGGAACCATTCGCGGTCTGGAATACGATCTCGTCGTCATCTTTCACGATGTCGACACCCAGGCTCTTCGCCTTGGCTCTTCCGATGAGATCATGACCACATCCGGTGTCCATCAACCATTTCACCCGTTTGCTGATGCACGTTGACATGGCGAAAACGTTCATCGGCATACCATGCTGTTTCTTCCAGTCGACAGCCGATTCCTTGATCTCGTCCTTGTTCCGATCATACTCGAACATTATGCTGCTCTCCTTGGTCACCGGGAAGTAGTGCTTCTTATATACATCATCCACCACTTCTCTCAGTATCTTCGCACGTATCAATGATCGTTGGACTTGATAGGCTGATAATTCACGATGATCACTGCTCTTGAACTTCTTCTCATCGACGTACACGTACTGATAAGGCTCATTCTCATTGTCCTCATAACCGTACCATTCCCCTTTTCGTTCCCATTGCCTTCTCTCGTCTTCGAGGTAGGTGATCTCCCCATTCTCGTCGACGTCGAGCACTTCCTTGAACCACACCATTTTCTCGGGGATCTCGGACTCGCCAGACCATCTCGATGATTCGCTCATCGCGTCGTCATCGTGCTCGTGGTAGACAGTCTCGGCTTCGTCCGGTTCGACCTGATCAACGTCCTTCTTGAAGCTTACCTTCCCTGCAGGAGCCGATTGCTTCAGGACTATCGCGGGCATGCGATGGCCCTCCTGCAATGGCAGGCGCTGCGGCTTTGGCGGCAACCTTTGACTTGGCTTGCGCCTTGTCGCTTGACGTTGCTGGAGCTGAATTGTTCTTGATGAGCTCATGCCTATACTTGCAAGCGCTTCCCCTATCGCACTTCCCCTTCTGAAACGCGAAGCATGCTCCATCATCTCTCTTTGGTGACGATGATCTGGATTTGGATTTGCCCTTTCCTTTCCCCTTGGACATGCTCTCCAACTTATGCTCCGTCTTCTTGCTGTGGGAAAAAGTGCATTCATTTCCTTTCACGCACCCCTTCGCCGATTTGAAGTGGTACCAGCAGGGGTTATCCTTGCTTCCGCCCGGACTCTTGCCTCTGTCGCTGGCACCGTCGGACTTGCCGTTCTTGCCAGCGTGGCCCTTTGCCTTGGCTTTTGGGAGCACAGGAGCGGCGTCAGGTCCACCGGGTTTCCCCTTTCTGCCCTTGCCACCCTGGTTCTCCTGTTTGCCAGTTGCTGGAGCCGCATCCTTCCCGCCTGACTTCATCATCGACTTGACCGATTTCTCCTTCATGTCGAGCATCAGGTCTTCCCGATCTGCCTTGATCTGATAGTCGATCAACGCCAATAAGAATTCATACGTCTTCTGAGGATGCTTGTCCGGTAGTCTATGGTAGGCATTGAGGCCGAACTCCATCTTCTTGCTCCCTTTGATCTTCCTGTTAAGGATGTCTCTGAGAGCCAGCTTACTGGGTCTGTCCTCGCTCCTCATCTTCAGCAGCAAATCATACCATTTGTTCCTGAACATGACCAAGTTCTTGTCGCCAGGAAAGTCAAGGTTGAATAGATGCTCGATGTGGTAGACAAGATCCGTTCTATCGGAAGTTCTGAATGATTGCATAACTATGCCACCAACTCTCGTCCCTTCACGATCACCCCTTGTTGATGTCGTAGTTCAGAGTGTCGTGTAGCATCGAGGTATACGTCCTTGGCTTCGTCAGGTGCTTGTTTCAGCATGTTCTGCATGCCCATGGCCATCTTAATATCTATCGTAGCAAATCTGTCGCCACCTGAATCGCTAAGCAAATCCAGGTCTGGGTTCAACCCAAGAGCCTGCTCCAGCCATTTCGTCCATGCGTCGGTATCTGGATCTGCACATGCGCTCAGAACATTCATCAGCAGTTGCATCTTCCAGGTGTCAAGTTGATGGATCTTTGGCCAGGCCGGAATAGATACTCTCTCGGCCTCTTTCCTCGAGATTCTCGGTCGATCATTCTTGATCTCTCGGTTATCTCTCGATCTCCTTCGTCTCCTCCGTGTCCGATCGTCTTCTTCCTCTTCTTCTTCCTCGTCTTCCTCATCTCCTTCGTCGTCGTCATCCTCATCATCGGGTGGATCATCCGGAGGTCCTCCTCCGCCACCAGCGAGGCTCAATTGACGTCGACCCGCTCCCTGCCCATTCCCATTGGGCGGGAATCCACCGTAATCCAATGGGGGCGTAGTACCGTTGTTTCCCCCTCCATCACCACCACGGATAGGTGTACATCGATCATTGGATCACCGAAAGACGGAAAGAGGATCGAACCTGGCATCAGCGACGAATTAGGGATTTGATTTGAAGACGATGACGGGACTAACCCAGCCACCTTCTTGCTTATCCTATTCGAATTAGCCTGGGTTCCTCCCTCAGCGCGTTTCACTACTGCTCGTTCACGATGTCCATCTTTGCTGCTGGAGGCTTCCTGCGTCTCCAGCTTCTTGTGTGCACGTAGTTCCTCGTTGTCAGCATCGAGTTGGCGTACAAAACTCTCTTCTTGCTTGAGCGTCGCCTCTCTTTCCTTCAGTTGTCCCTGAAGCTCATGCATCTCCTCGAGGTACTCATCGTACATTCCCTTAGCTGTCAATCTCCAGTACTCAGCCTCCTTCGACTTCTCGTCCATCGTGCACCGTTCCTCTTGTTTCTCTTCTTTGACCTGGGCTAACTCCAAGATCGCATCCTGACGATGACCACCTTCGACAGCAATCATCTGGTCCTTCATCGACACGTCGGACTCATACTGTTTGACGATCTCTTCTTTTTCGCGAAGCAAGCAATCTGCTCTCTTCGATTCCTGTTCCGCAAATACTGTAACGTCATTCAGCCTCGCCATCAGCTGTTCCCTGGAGTCCTCCAAAGAGTACGTCTCGGGGCGCTTGACGAGTGCATGCTCCAACTGTGATTTCAGACTTTGGACCATCTCCTCCTCGTTGAACTTCTCGATAGATGTAGAAGATTCTATGCCTCTGATCTGTTGCTGATAAGCTGATATCTGTTGTGAAGCCTCACGGTGTATCTGATTTGCACGTATAGCTGATTCCTGCGCGGCCGACTTCTCGCTTGCCATGTAGGATCTCATCAATGCAATCTCCCGCTTCTGCTCCATGATAGTTCCTTCAGCTTGCCTCATCTGTTGCATCATAATATTCGACTCCATGTCTTTCTTCTCCCCGTACTGAAATGCGTTCATTTCCACCTTGCGCATCTGTTGGGCTTCTTCCTCAAACTTGCGCCATGCCTCAGCCATGTGGTGTTGGTGGTGACTCACTAGATGTCCCGACTGCTTGCTGGCAATCTCGCATCGTCTTTCCAGCTCCTGGATCCGGATGGTGCTTCCATAGTCTTCTTGGTTAAGATTCGCCATTGCTGCCGACATCTCATCAAGTGTCTTCTGATATTCCCCGATCTCCACCTCCATCTTATTCTTCTCTTTGATCACGGCGCGAAAATCTGCACTGGTGGGTGATTTTGACCTCCCACCCTTCGATGTCGATCTCACGCCCTTCTGCGACGTCCGTGGTGTCGCAGGCGAAGATGATGATCTTCTCGGTGGGGATTCTCTTTTCTTCGACTCCTGATGAACATCGATCTGCTTCCATGATCTTGTGGGAGTAGATATGTCGCTGAATAGCGCGGAACCTCCGCTCCCAGGTTCATCCTGTGAATCCGCAACCATATCCATCACCGCAGGAAGAGCCCTCAATCCATTGGATCCCTCTGAGCTGCTGTTCCCAAAAGTTGCAGTACTTGGGCTCGCCGAAGACGCCATTGTACTGTGTATGTTATCGTTCCTTTATTGTCCCTGTACCCGCAATAAACCAGCTGTCTCCCAGTCCAGTGTAGAGCTTGTAGTTACGGCTGATAACCTGTCAAGAGACGGCAAGGTGACGTCCCGTGGGACGCTGTGCACCGAACCCTCAAGCTTTAATACCAACCACGTAGAAAGGTGTATACGGACGATGCCGTTATAGCCGAACCCGTGTAAACGTTGCAAGGAAGAAGGAATGATAGTTACACCAGTAGTCCTGACAAATGCGGCGCAAGCAGTTGTTTTGCTCTTAATGCCCGTCACGTATGTGCGCAGTCACACATCAGATCTTGAACCTCAATTGTGTCTTGAGCCAAATGGCGATCAATGGAACTTGGGAAGCAACACCAACAAGGACCTCAGAACAGCTACCCAATTTTGGCACGGGGCCTAGAGGGTTTTAACAGCCCCCCTGACCTGGCCGGAAGTGTGTACTGTCGCCAGCATCCTAAACCCTAAGCTGACATCACAACTCACATGACGCTGACAGAACTAAGGATCTGGCACAGTCATAGTGAAACTCCAACATCAACCTCGCCGCTGCTTCCTGGCCGAAAGCGTGTACTGACGCAGCCTCCTAAACCCTAAGCTAACATCAACTCACATCTGGCGGAACTAAGGATCTGGCACACCGAAAACTCCAACATCACCCTTGCCGCTACTTCCTGGCCGCAAGCGTTTACACGGCGACCTAAACACTAAGCTAACATCATAACATCAGCTCACATCCGGGCCGCTGTCAACTCATACAACCGATGCGTTCAAAAATGTCGCGCCTTTTGCTGCGACATTTTGGGCCCTCCAGAGGCCGCGCAACATCCCCAGCCTCGCCAAGCTCAGCCACAAGGCTCAAGGCAACACACAACCCAGCAAGGCAACATCAGCTGCAAAGCCAATGAGGGCTTATCTGACGCCAATTCCAGGGAGCTTATTTTTTGGGAGACTTTTTGGGCCTGCAACATCCCCACATCTATCAGAACGAAGGATCTGGCACGGCAAGACTCCTACAGCACACACCGGAGCTGGACCCCGCCCAACCAAAAAACCCCCGTTTATGGACCATTGTTAGGACCCCCAACCACTCCAACATCATACTTCCCTCCTCATCAAAGCTTGAAGAAAGCAGACCACCCTTCGCGCATGGCCTTGAAGGAAGCCAGGGCGTGGAAGACCATCATCCTTATCCTGAAGCAAAACTCGATGCAACCCATTCAGGCTTCATTCAGGCATGACAGCGCGCACGTGCCGTGACAGAACAGCTTGCCTGACACGATGTCATATTTTCCACCAAATGCCAATCGCCGAATTGCCAATCGTGGCATCAAGTCTTTTGCACTAGTCCTCTTCGGCAAGCGTGTTCATGTAGTCCAGGACCTCTTTCATCTGCTGCTGCACTTTTTCCGACTCTCCCCAATTGGTCATGGCGAGGATTTGCTTCATAGTTTCCACGTCACCTTCCAAGTTGCGCCAGCTGCACCAGCACGAGCGAAGGAACACGCTCTTGCTTTCCAGACCAACCTCCCAGACCATTGACATGGGCGGCACATACAGCAAGTCATACTCGGTCAGCACAATCCGTCTCATGGACTGTGTCTCAAAACACTCTGTGAGATGTTCCAGAAGGTAGGCGCCGTTCAACCAAGCAGTCCAGTCAGTGGCTGGACCAAGATTGGAGCACACACTCAAGTAGGTCTGCAGCGGCATGATCAGCATATCCAGGCCGCCCTCCAGCACCAGCAAAAAGCGCGGCGTTTCAGCCACACTCACTGTCTGCTGCCCGCCAAGAACTCCCACCAAGGCCATGGCACACAGGCTGCTGACCCTCTCGCTGGCCTGCTGACCATCCTTGCACATCTTCGCCATGGAGTCGCCCTGCATCTCTGTCAAGATCTGCGCCACCTGTGTCCCAGTGCCATCCTGGATCTTCAGGAAAGCACGGCCATGCTTCTGTGCTGGGGCAGATGATTCGAACTGCGAGCTGAACATCATGAAGCGGCCATGCACGGCAGCGTCAGAAGTCAGAGCAGATTTCAGGCTTGCCTCATCATGCAAGACCCACGGAGCGGCCCACAGCTCATCAGCATTCTCGTCCCGATTCTTCAGGAAGCTCGCCTGGTCAGAGAACAAGAGAACTTCCTTGACACCCGGGCCGCCGTCATCCTCCAAAGCAGCCAGACGCTTGGGCATGGTATCAGCCTTGCTCTTTCGCTGTCTCTTCTGGCCCTTTTTCGCTTTGTTCTCCTGCTCCTTCTTCTTCTTGGTTTCTTCTCTGGCAAGGCGTTTCTGGTCCGCTTCCTGCAGAATTTGCGAGGGGCCGAGGGGGGGTGGTTCATTGGAAAATGATTGAAAAATGCCTCCTCAAAAAAACTTAGGCGTGTTCTTTTGAAAAAGGCACTTCCCTGGAAAGCTGCTGTGGAAAAACACCGCACACGCAAATTCAAACAGAAAAAGCTACATGTTCGAGCCGCTCGACTTGAGCCCGAGTCCTCTTGCTTCTTGCGCAACTTCTCTCTCTGCCGGCAGTCTTTCACAGCCTTCAAAACCTCTTGCATGGCAGTTGAAACTGCGCTGTTCAATTGCTTCAGCGCAGTGCTTCCGCCGGCAATCACATTGATGATCGTCTGCAGGTCATCTTGCGTCTCTGCGGTCTTCAAACTCAGGATGCGAAGCGCCAGTGAGCCAAAGCTGCAGAGACAATCGGGCTGCGCACAGGGCTTGAGTTTGAGCTGGCCGGCACAACTGGCAATCTTGGCATCGTGCTCCTTGTACTTGCTCTCGCCAATCTTCACTGCCTCCTGGACTTTGCTTGGGGCTTCAACAAGGGCAGCCCCTGCAACATCCAAGCGCTCCTTCACCAATTTCTTGTACTCTTCCAGCAACTCAGACTCCGAAGTGTCCAGCTCTGCCACCTGAAAAAAACAAATGAGATTTCACACCAAACTGACAACCATGACAACATGCAAACAACTGAAACTTGCACGTGCCTCAACGCTTAGCATGATTGAACGATGCCTTGAGAGTCGAGACCGACAATGCCGCAAACAGACTCAGACTTCAAGCACTTCAAGCACGAGCGACGAGCATGCAGCAGACCTGGTGACCAAGCCTGCGCGTTCAACGTGTCGTAGTTCTTGCGAAACGGCATCAGGAGCACCACCTCAAACTGGTGGGCCCACTGTTCGAACGCTTTGAGCCGCTCCACTGCAAACGCCGCAGTGTTCGCACCGGCCACTTCGCTGTGCTCCGGACCACTTCCTTTGCCAGGACCCTGGCCATCCTTGGCTGCGGCTTTGGCTTTGGCTGACACTGACACTGGCAACTGAAGCGCTTCCTCTGGAGCTTCAAGTGTGGCTGCCAAGTTTGCCACAGCTGCGTCGCCTTTGGAGACTGCCCCCTCTTTGCGGCATTGGTTGGTGACCGCTGCCTCGTCGAACTCCTGGAAGAAGTCCTTGGTCTTCAACCGAACTCGTTCAGGGTAGCTTGGGTTGTCTCCTTCGTAGTCAACCACTCCAGCTGCAACTGCTGCGCCCCAGCGTTTCTCTATCTCCTGCTGGCAAACGGCAAACGCGCCAGAGGCGACTGAGGTTCCCCGGGTTTTCGGTTGACACCGTGACACCTTGCTCATTGCTCGCAGGCTCGCAAAATTCAAAATTCAAAACACAAAGCACGCACTGGGCACTGAGCACTGTTGCATTCTGCCTACTTACTTATTTGTCTGTCCTCCGTTGAGAGCAACTTCTTCTTGAAGTAAGCCTGGAAGTCGAACCAGTCCACAAGCTTGCCTGCGCTGCCGGTCTGATGCTTCTTGCTGAAGGCTTCTATGCTCTCAAGCCGTGCCAGCTTGTAACTTGCTCGAGCCTTGCCGCGCCCTCCGCTCGGACATTGGTTGTGGTAGTCTCTCACGAGCTTCCTGAAGACCTCACCGCCGGCAGCACGAACTTCTTCATACCTTGCGCTCCAACCGTTCTTGACGCTGTCAGCCTTCAAGCCCTCTATGTCACACTTGCATTCTTTGCACCACGGATGCTTGGCCAGAACTTGCTGGGAAGGGTTCTGGCATATGGGGCACACCTTGCGGCCCGAGCCCTTTGGACCCCCACCGCCTTCGCTCCCAGAGGGCCTCTCAGGCGTCTCAGGTGGAGCACTCCTTCTTTTCGGACCGGCACCGGCTTTCGCCTTCCTCTTTCCACCAGCTTTTGCCTTCGGCACCGCTGGTGCTTCTTCCAAATCCAACTCAAACTCTTCGCCGCAATCTGCCATGGGGAATCACGCTAAATGAGCCATGTCAGCCATGTGACATGTGGTGCAATGCAATCACATCTGCTGACAAAGTCAATCAAACACACCAAGCAATCGACAGCGAGCCTCCCGCAGAAGCCACCAGGCACTCTCACTCTACCTCCGCACACAGGACAAAAGAAGCCAAGTCTGCACGTGCAGATCTCAATCAATCGCAAACGGACTCAAGCTTGCCAACCGAACTTTTTTACAACAGCGCATCCCCAGTCCCCAAACCCTAAGAGTGGCCGAGTGGCTCGTCTGAATTAAATTGAGTTTCGAACGCACTCCTTGCAAGGCACAAAGCGCTTGAAATCAACATCGGCTCGTCTCAGGTGATGGCAGCCTACATGAAAGACATGACGCGGCCCTCTGCTTTGCTGGGCTGCCACAAACACCTCCTGGGGCAAGCTGCTGTGGCTCGCATTGCTTTCCGGAAAAGCACTGGTTTTGCGCCGAGCACGCAACTCCTTGATCTCCTTCTCCAACTCTCGCACGCGCTGTTCAGCGCACAAACACTGCAGGCATTGGCCATCAGTCTCAGGACTTTCAGGCTGCCACAGAGAACGACGAGCTTGCTGAGGCTGCCCTGGCACGCGTCTGCTGCAAGTCCACAAGCTTGCACAGCTTCCCAAACCAACAGCCAAAGCAACGCAAGCCGCTGCCACGAACACCTCTTCCGGAAAATAGGAGCCTGCCAGGATCCACTGAAAGCACATGGCCACCATCGCCAACAGAATATTTTGCAGCTTCCAGAAATGCCTCGAGCCAAGCTTTGCAACCAAAGGCCAAGGCCAAAGCTCTTGCAAGAAATCATCACCTCTTTGACAGGCAAGTTTGGTGCGGACATGGAACAGACCTGAGGGCCAAACCTTGGCTCCAGAAGGCGCTTGTGGCTGGCCGGTTGCCTGGCACAGCAAACTGCAGAAGCACAAGCACACTCAACCAACTTCGAAGGCCTTGGATCTTCCGGCTGGAGCCAGAAGCTCTGGCCTGACAATTCCGGGCCAATTCCGGGGAGCTCTGGACTCTGGCTGGGAAACTGCCACCGCGGCCTTGTCTCTGCCGCAAAGGGTGCGGATGCCTCAGGACCGACCACAACGGCAGGGCGCAACTTGCGGACTGCCACTTGCGGACAAAAGTTCCGGGGAGTTCCGGGGAAACCAGTAGTTCCGGGGGATTTGAGGTGTTTCTGCAGGTTTCAGAACCTGCCGGATTTCCTGGCTCCTGGGGGGGAGCTTGGCCCAAAGAGCATTTTAGAAAGGGAACCACTTTCTCCAGGACAGATTTTCACAAGTTCCGGGGAAGTTCCGGGGAGAATCGGGGGGTTCCGGGGGAAGTTCCGGGGGGTTCCGGGGAAGTTTGCACCCAACTGGTTTTGCGCAAATTGAGTTTCTGGAACGCAAAGAAAACCCAAACGCAGAGCCAGAACCCCCAAAAAATCCTAAGTACAGGAAATCTGGGGGAGAAAGCTGCCTCAGTTCATGAAATGGGGGTTCCGGAACCCCTGGCAAAGGCCCTTGGCTGACGTGCTGAAAAACACTCATCCGCTCCAAAATGCTTCAAAATGGAGGCATAGGTTATGACCCATCTGAAGTAAATCAAGCACCGAAATGGAACGGTCTGGCTCTTTTTGCTGGGCCGGGCGCAGCTTCATTCTGAATCGCTTGTGGAACTCTCGGAACAGCTGTTGCTGCTGCTCTCACTGCTACTACTGCTGCTGCTGCTTTCGCAGCAGCAGGAGGCCTTTGCTGCAGGCGCAACCTTTGCCTTTGCTCCAGCCTTTGAAGGTTTCCCCTTTGCAGGTCTCTTCCTAGCTGGCTCTGGCACTTCGTCATCTGCAGGCCGCTGGCGGTTGACAGCCTCCTCGCTGGGCAAAGTGCTCTCCAACGCGTTGAAAGATTGGTGGGCGCTCTTCGAATCGTAGGATGTTGCCATGTTGCACCAATGATGTATTCTGCGCAAAGTAATCCTCAGAGGATGGCATTCAAGCAAAAACAAAAAGGGTGGTGACCTACAACATAAACCAACAAGAAAGCAAAGCCACTTGCAGAAAAACTGTCTGGTTAATATGAATTGGGCAGCTCCTCTGTGGCTGCAACAAAGGACAAACTCTTTGTGCAGCGCGCGCTCTCGTCTCTGTGCGCCAAGCAAATGGCCTGCCAGCTTTCCTTCCCAGCCTTCGTAAGTTTGTGGGTGATTCGGAATGGCCCCCACATGTGAGTTTTTTCTCTGACCACGCGCTTTGTCGCAGCCGTATCAGGGCCCACATCCTCCCCCGCGCTGTCTCTTGCATCACGGCTGCCACCTGCGACTTCACCTGAAACCTCTGCCCTCTCATCAGCACTTGCTTCTGCGGCCGGCGCATCCGGATGTTCAGCCTCCTCTTCCGCCAACAACTTTTCCAACTCTGCTTCCAACGAGTTCTCAAACTCTGCAATCTCTGGGTCCAAGTTTTCGGAGTTGCCATCAGCATCAGAACAAGCTTCCGGGTCGGGCAAAACGTTGGCATTCGCTGGCCTTGCTGGCTGCTGGTCGTCCTGCATGCGCAAGAAATCGTCCAGCGGTCTCTTCTCCCACGCTGCCTCTGCAAAAATTTTGAAAAACTGTTCAGTTTGCGTGTGCGGCAGGGCCTGGATTCCGCACGCCAATAGCATATCACGCCTCAGCTCAACAGCCAGCATGGCTGACAAATAAGCGTGACTTGGTACGCCAGCCTTGTACACCCACATTTTGTGAGGAGGCCCAAACTCTGAAAGGATATGGCCCTCGCCCACATCCTCCACATGCAAAGACAAATCTGACCTCAACCTTGGTGGAATCTTCCGAATGCTCACGGACGCCCATCCCTTGCTCTTCAAGTGCTGGGCAATTTCGAAGCGGGTCCACTCAAGCTTCTCTGGCAAATTCCTGTGGGCCAAAACAGAGCATGGACTTCGGAGCGTGAACAACTGCTGAGATTGCTCCACAGCCTTGGGAGTTAGGCGCCAGTTGCTGCTGGTGGCAGCTGTCTCTTCTGCAAAATCTTCCTTTGCAAGCCCTTCCCTTTCCATCTCTGCCAGTATCAGCCTTTCTGCTTGGCCAGACACGCTGCCTTGAACTTTGTGGGCTTCTTTCGAGTCCGGCAAAGCTTTTGCTGCAAACAGCCTGGAAACTGCCTCGGACCACTTTGCTGGCCAATTTCCTCGCAGCGCAAAGGTGGGCTCCGGGTCAGTGGCGAACACAAACACCTTGTCCCGAAATAAAGCTTCATTCACCAATGCCACAGCCGTGGCTGCAGTCCCGGACTTGCCTAACAAAGCCGAATCTGAAATTTGTGGGCGAACAAACGGCACAACAAACTAACAAAGAAAACAAGCGAACCAAAACTGCTGCTCAGCTCAGCCCTGCAACCTTCTGGCACCCCAGTTGTGCGAAGCACCTGAGTGTCTGAATCCAGCTCCGCTATTGCGTACAAACTCACCGCCACATCCTTCGCGCAAAGCGAAGCCTGGAAGTTGCCTTGAACTTGTTTCATTCGCGAAGGATACCAGTGGTTCACTCTGAAGAGTGTGCACCTAGACAAGCCATCTTCGGGGACTATGGCCACCTGCGCAGCTCCTGACCTGGTCAAACCGGCAGTCTCATCTTCAGTGATCTGGAACTGGAATCCAGCATCGTCCACCGCCAAAGCCAGCGAAGGGCTCGTGCTCAAAGATGGCGCAGCCAAAACATCTTGCATGAGCCTGAACAAATCACTGTCACTGTCATAGCGGGCATCGGTGTCTGCGAGAGGCACAAGGGCTGCATAGTAGAGCGCAGTTGCGCTGGATCCGGTTTGCCTCCAGTGCTCCAAGGCGAAGTGCTGCGTAATGTGGTCCGCATCTGCAAGCGCCAGCTGAGGCTTCTTTTTGCTGAAGCTGGTCAAGGAAAACATGTCTTCAAAGTTCCGAAACTGGGTTTGGCGGTCACACCTGTACACAATTTTGTCTGCCACGGGAAAGGTGGCCTTCTTTGCCTCACCAACTGCAGGGTGGCCCAGCAAGCCCAAATGCTTCAAAAGCCATTTTGCGTCTCTGCACTGCGCCAAAATCGTAGCCACTTTGGATAGTACACCAGCATCAGCGCCAAGCCGACTGCTGTCACACTGCAAAGGATTTAGCAATAGAGGCGTCCGCAGAGACAAAGATAGCAAGGCTCCAGAGTGGTTTGGAGCTCGAGCTACAATTCGGTGTATCTGAGCGTGCCTGCCTTCGACGCTTCTTTCCACAATTGGAATAAAGGAGACTGGAGCCAGGGCCTTGCGCCACTCTGCCATGTCTGCATCAGTGCGACTCAATTCACCACGCATGAAGCGCAGCGTAAGCTCCCGCAACTCTCCTGCATCAAGGAGCTTCCTGCAAAGTGAAAACCGAGATGCGTGCAAACACTCACTGCCGCTTTCCTTCAAACACTGCCACTGAGCGAGGACATTGCGGGCACAGAGGCGCGCCTTGTCATCGCAGGGGTGGCACAACCCAGCCAGCGCGTGAGGGAGCGTCGTCCAGAACCCAAACTTCAACTCAAGTAGAAACTGCATTCTCTGAAGCCCTTGGGACCAATCGGCAGTGCACTGAGGTGAAGCGAGCCAAGCGCCACTGAACTCGTTCTTCAACTCGTCCAGAAAACTGCTGATCTCGCCACAGGCGAGCTCTGGGGCCCGGCGGCCTCGAAGGGGGCAAGCCTGGGACAACACCCTCTCGACGCGCCTTTGCCAATGGCAGGCACAAGCCTGCGCCCACTCTGAGATTGCGTCCACAACCTGGAACAAGGCCCTCAGCATCTGCAAGTACGGCCACAGCTCTTGGCATGTCATAGCAGCGTCAAACGCGTGAAGACGTTTTGCAGACTGACCATCACTCCCACGGCCCCGTCTGTTCATAGCCTCAAGATTCCAATATTCACGGAGAGGTTGCTCCAGCGGCTCAAACTCTCGAAGGAATATGGAAACAGACTGCCATCTGTGATCCAGAATGCGTTCACCAAAAGCAGCAAACTTGGCGTAATGAACGCTTGCTGGGCCGCTACTGAACAGAAGCGCCTGCATCCCCTGCCTGAGGATCTTGTCTGAGAGTACAGCTGCCAGCGCGCACATGTGAGCCTTGAACTCCTCAAAGTGCTCCATAGAATCTGTAACATCATGGCAAACATTGTGGCATATGTGCAAAACTCCAGGGACCTGCCATGATTTTTGCAAAGTAAAGCATCGTGCATCCCCGTGCTCCGCAAGCTCGCCGTCAAGCGCAGCATAAGGCAACACTGCAAATAGTGGGGCACGCTGCCTGCTCAGGCCGCTTTCAGTTCCAAAGTCAGTGGTAACAGAAAAGACCCGCTCTGCAAAGGCGGGCGTTGCATCGCCAGCCAAAAGGAACATCTGGTGGGCCAAGGCTTGAAACTTGTGGTGCGTGTTGGTGCGCTGGAAGCCAAGGCCTGCAGGCGCTGCCAACTGAACATCAAACCCTGTCCGCAGCTTATCCTGAATGCTTTGCAACGTCTCCAACATTCTAGCTTCAGCATTGACGTCAGTGGATGTCTCACGAAGCCGTCGCGCCTCAAACTGTTCCAAAAAAAGCTGCAACGCGCAATCAGGGGCCAAGTCGTTGGCTCCAACAATGTGTACCTCTGTTATCAGCCAATCTCTCCCACCTTGAGGAGAGCTGTCAGTGACCAAATACAAGTGGAAATCACGCAGTGCTGTTTGGTCGGGGTCGAAGCAAGATTTGCACACTGACGGGACTGCAAGGCCAAGCTTGAGACAAAACATGGCTCTCTGCAGCAGGAAAAAGGCACTATCGACCTGCAACCTCCATCGAGACACAGAAGACGCGTGCGGCATTGGCATGTCCTCGATTGCGCGCACAAGCGCATACGCCACTTGACTGGGAAAAGCCACCATGATAGACCGCTTCAGCACTGCCTGCAGATGGTCGGCGTTCTTCAACTCTAAGCTAAGCAAAACGCATTGAAGAACAAACCAGCTTGTGAATCGCGCGTTGGGGCCGTGCCAACAAAGGTGAGAAGATTGTTCACCTGCGCCAAGCAAAGTCTTGTTGACCTTGCTTCGCTCCACCCGCGCTGCTTCCATCTGCCAGGGATGAAAAAGACTCGCCATCTGGCTCGCCCAAGCTCTGCACATGGCCAACTCATGCTCAAAGTCTTCGTCTTCGTTGCAGACCTCATCAACTTGATCGGCTGGGCGCTGCCCATTTTCACATTTGGTAAGCACCTCGGCAACAGAGCTGAAGGCCTGAGAGTTCAGCATGGCTGTGTGCTCCGCGACATTTGCCTTGCTGCCTTGTTTGTTAACAGCGTCCTGCAAGCTCTGGCTGCGCTTCTTCAGCACCTTGATCCACTCAGCTTGCGGAAACCGACGTGGATATCGCCTCTTCAGGCATATTCCAACAAACTGCACCTTCTTGGCAGACACTAGCATTGCGAGGGCCCGTTCAAGGCTGCAAGCGAAGCGCACGAACAGGCCATGCTTCTGAGGAAGGAGGCCGGAGTCAAGGCAGCCCTGCAAAAAATCAGCTCCAACAGCTTGCGCCCAGGCGCTCGTTCTCTCAGCCAATGGAAAAAACGCCAGCCGTGGTGTTGGTTGGGCGCTATGCGACAAGCACACCATGTCGTGCTGCTGCAGTGGCAACATTGCAAGAATATCAAACTGAGCTCTCTGCCAAGAGTTGCCCTCCACTTGTTGCCACAAAAAATCATCTTCCACTAGATGGTGACACTGACAGGTTCCAGATGGACAAAGTCGAAGCACTGCAAGGCTGTACACAACGCACCTCCCGTCCATGCACACATCACGAAAGTCGGTTTGCAATCTTTCAGCAACCTTGGCCAGCCACGCTTGGTTCTGCCTGCGTGCTCGCCGCCGGGACTGCAAAGGACGAGAGCACACGAGCGCTGCAAACGCTTGTGGAGCTTGCAAGCGGACCGGACCCATACTCCATTGCCTCGTTTTTGGCGCGGTTATTGCAACATTAAATGATGGGCTCAAACATTTGAGAGGCTAGATGCTTGACAACTGGTTTGACGGTTTGACAAATGAGAGGCTAGCGCTTGACATCCGAAAGGCTGAGACACTCGAAGCTTGAACCCAAGCACAATAGATCACACGCTGCAACGACACAGCTTGGCTCCCTGGCATCATCCCGGCTCTGAGCTCACTGAGCTCTGGGTTCCTGGCGCGCAACACGTCCCACGAGGCTTGGTGCTAAAGAGCTGGCAAAACTAAAAGTAAAGATTGCAGAGCAAGGCGTGTTTTTTGAAAAGTGATTTGTTGAAACTGAAAAAATGCCCTCCTCAAAAATCCCTGATTTAGCAGTAACATTCGCTTTCGTTTTCCGTCTGAAACCAAGGTCTAAGCCCAAGGCCCTGAACACCAGGAAGCCAGCCAGCCCCGCAAAGCGCATTCGGAAACTAGATAAGCAAAGAACAAACACGTCCCACCTTATGAGAAACAAAGCGTAAACACGTCCATGTCCCTGCTCAAGCCTAGCCTAGCTTCTGCAAGTTCTGGTGAGCAGCAAGCTTAGCATCATGCTTCGCAATTTCTCGTGTCAGTTTCTGTCGCGTGCGATGTTGTGCATTGATGCTACTGCGCTTGGCGCCGTGGGCCGTGGGTGATGCGCATGACTTGTCCAAATTAGTGCGCAGTTTGGCTGCGCAAGAAGGCTCCGGCTGAAACATCCTTAAGTTTCTACACGCAAAGGTCGCACGCGACGCGCGCTCTCGCAGCCCCTGCTTGAAAATCACCGATTTTACGCGCAGTAGTAATATTCGAGAGAGTGTGCTCCATCATCTCCAGATTGCAAATTGCAACTGATCGCGCTTCCGCATCTCCAACTTGAAAATCTTAACTTATGATTATGCGCGCAAGCGTAGTGTGCGAAGACTCAAAGGCTAGTACCTTTGTCTAAAAAAGCAAATCCATTCCACGCTCAACTTTGCCAGCTCATGGGAGTGCACTTTGCGTAGTACCTTTGTCTAAAAAAAACAAAACCATTCCACGCTCAACTTTGCCAGCTCATGGGAGCGCACTTTGCGTAGTACTTTTGTCTAAAAAACAAATCCATTCCACGCTCAACTTTGCCAGCTCATGGGAGTGCACGTTGCGTAGTACTTTTGTTTAAAAACCAAGTCCATTCCACGCCCACGCTCAACTTTGCCAGCTCATGGGAGCGCACTTTGCGTAGCACTTTTGTTTAAAAAACAAATCCACGCCCACGCTCAACTTTGCCAGCTCATGGGAGCGCACTTGGCGTAGTACTTTTGTTTAAAAAAGAAATCCATTCCATGCTCAACTTTGCCAACTGTAGCATGCGCTCGGAGCAAGTTTCAACTTGAAGCGCAGCTTCACTTTTGAGCAAGCAAGACTCACGCGGCGAAGCATCTGAGCTAGTGGCACTGCGCATCTCTGGAGAGCGCCAGGTGACCAGGTGGCCGGGCCCCTGGCAAGCGCTTCAAGCAAATTTCAACCTGTAACCTGCAACTTCAAGCTCCACAATTGATTCAATTGAGCAGGCAAGGCAAGGCCATTTTCACACAGCGTGTGGGCACCTCTTCATCAGGCTCAGGAACCCCTTGCAGCCCTCGCACTCGCGACTCGCGGCCTTGCGGCGTCCTCCGCATCAGCATCTCGAAGGAAAATCCCCGAAGCCATGATGGCGACCTTGCCGTTCGTGGAAACAAACAGGTTCTCTGCTGGACCGCTCAGCTGACAATAGTAATCCTTCTGCCTGAACTTCAAACGGCACCTGTAGAATCGTCCTTCAGCGCGGAAATACTCACTGTTCACAGTCCGAAGAACTGCCTCCACATCCTTCTTCTCCGCTTCCAACTCTCCGACCCATTTCTGAATCTCCAGCAGCAAGCAGTCGCAGGCATCCCTCAGAGCCGCAGGCACAAAGCGTCAAGTAAAAAACAAACACGAGAGGCTGCACAACTGAATCAAGCCAGGCTGCGCAAGCACCTTGCTGAAGACTACATGGTTCAAAGCCACAAAAAAATCGCGAGCTGCTGGGTCATCCTCATTCACCTCGAAGTGCCGCGGCATGTGCCTCAATCTCAAGCTTGCTGCAAATCAATCTCAATCTCAAGGAGATCTCCTTTCGTGGCCAAGCTACTCATCCTGGATCTCCGGACAGTTGTCCAAGTGATACTGCCACACCGCCCATTCGGTCGGGTGCATCTGCGTCCTGTTCTCCTTTGCCACCTCCAAGGCCATCCTGAAGATAGCAGTGTCCATCGGATCCATCGCTCGACTGCACACTCACCACACACGCTGCACGAGCCACCTTGCGGCCGCAACCACAGTCAAAAACACGCTGCAAAGCCTGCGAAGGCAAGCAAACCAAATCCAAATCACACGCGGCAATGCAAAACAAGGCGGAAGCGCTTCGGCTCAGGCAGATCATCCCAAAAGCCCAAGCCTTGGCGCAGGCTGCACGTGCTTAACAACTTTCAATTCTCAAGCTCCTGCCAGGAGCGATGGCCAAGTCCACCCACTGGGTCGCCCTGAAGCAACTAGAACAATGCCCTTGTTTCCAAGATTCTGCATCAACCCCAAACCCAGGTTAAGGTTCCAAGCAACAAAAAATCGCAAGCAAAGCGCGCAACCTGACTGCGACCGTGGCAGACTTGCCCAGGCATACACATGACAAAATACGTGTCAGGCCCAAACCCATTGAGTCAATAAAAGGCTTAGGCCTCTGTCGGGCGCAAGCTCCAGCAAGTCGCCAGAAGCTGCCAGACCTGAAAATGCCAATGCACGAAACAAATTTCAACATGAAAGAACAATGGCCTGGTTCCAAATACCGGCCCAAGTCCACATTGAAAGCTGAAGCCTGCCACAGAATGCACGAAACAAAGAACACGGTGAAAGAACAATGGCCTGGTTCCAAAGCCGGCCCCAAGCCCACATTGAAAGCTGAAGCCTGCCAGAGCAAGCGTACGAAAACCTAGCTCCACGAGGAAAGAACAATGGCCTGGTTCCAAATACCGGCTCCAAGCCCACATTGAAAGCTGAAGCCTGCCACAGAATGCACGAAACAAAGAACACCGTGAAAGAACAGTGGCCTCAAGTCCACATTGAAAGCTGAAGCCTGTCAGAGCAAGCGTACGAAAGCTCCACGAGGAAAGAACAATGGCCTGGTTCCAAATACCGGCCCCAAGTCCACATTGAAAGCTGAAGCCGAAGCCTGCCAAAGCAAGCGTAGGAAAGCCTAGCTCCACGGTGAAAGAATAATGGCCTGGATCCAAGTAAAGCGCAAGCAAAGTGCCAAGCCTGCCAAAGCAAGCATACGAAAACCTAGCTCCGCGACGAAAGAACAATGGCCTGGATCCAAGAAGTCGGCGTTGAGAATGTAGGCGCCTCAAAAACTGCAAGAAATCGGGGCAGAATGCAAGCAAAGTGCCAAGCCTGCCAAAGCCTGCGAAAACCTAGTTCCACGATGAAAGAGCAATTGCCTGGATCCAAGAAGTCTGCATTGAGAATGTAAGCGCCACCAAAAAAACTGCAAGAAATTTAGCAAAGTGCAAGCAAAGTGCCAAGCCTGCCAAAGCGTACGAAAACCGAGCTCCAGCTCCACGATGAAAGCGCAATGGCCTGGATCCAAGAAATCTGCATTGAGAATGTGAGCGCCACAAAAAACAGAAATTGAGCAAAGTGCAAGCAAACTGCCAAGCCTGCCAAAGCGTACTAAAACCGAGCTCCAGCTCCACGATGAAAGAGCTATGGCCTGGATCCGGAGAAGTCTGCATTGAGAAAGCAAGCGCCACAAAAAACTACAAGAAATTGGGGCAAGCAAAGTGCCAAGCCTGCCAAAGCAAGCGTGCAAAAACCTAGCTCCGCGATGAAAGAACAATGGCCTGGGTCCAAGAAGTCTGGTTAGAATGCACACGCTCTTCAAACTGCAAGAAATCGGGGCAAACACGTAGAGCGCCAAGCCTGCCAAAGCAAGCGCGAAAGCCTATCTCCACGATGAAAGAACCATGGCCTGGATCCAAGTAGTCTGCATCAAGAATGCAGGCGCCTCAAAAATCTGCAAGACATCCGAGGAAAGTGCAAGCAGAGTCAAAGCAAGCATACGAAAACCTAGCTCCACGATGAAGGAATATTGGCCTGGATCCAAGAAGTCTGCGTCGAGAATTCGAGCGCCTCAAAACACTGCAGAAACCGGGGCAAAGTGCAAGCAGAGTGCCAAGCCTGCCACAGCAAGCGTGCGAAAACCTCGCTCCACGATGAAAGAAAAATGGCCTGGATCCAAGTAGTCTGCAGTGAGATGAAGCACTTCAAACAATCAGCTCAAAAGCTTGGGCCTGGGCCTGTGTCAAGCACGACCTTCAGCAAGACCTGCCAAAGCACACTCATGAGACGCGCAAAAAAGAGCATTGGCCTGGGTCCAAATACTGGCCCGCCCCGTCACGCCGTCGCCGTGCAGCGTGTGCTCCATGAAGCCCTCAGCAAGTAGTCATGTTGAAAGCGAAACGAATGAAGAATGGCATGCAGTCGCACAACCCTCAATCAAGGAGCCGCACGTGAGTGGCAGTGGCTCTGAAGCCCAAGCCATCGCTTTGTCCGCTGCGGCAGCTTCTGAAGGTGATTGCTAGGCCTGTTGCCTTGAGTTCCCTGGCGTGATGTGGCGTTGTTTTGATGGTTTTTATTTCACAGCGGCGTTGGTATTTTTGCTCTGGTTGCTATCATGTGTAGCCGGTAGCCTCTCGCACCAAGCCTGCCCGAGCAAGCTCTCAGGTTGAAGTTGAAGCCCCTAAACAACCAGGGGCCGTCATCATGAGCCGCCTTCCAGCATGAGCAAATGCGTACACATCGTCTTCGGCCGGCTCAGATTGCCCAAAAGAGCGACGCATTGTTTCGCACAGAGCAGCGAAGAAGCCGAGTTTGCCGAAGACATGAAAACAAACAAGCATGCAGAGAGCAAATTGCTTGACTTGCGTTTTGGTCCTTCATGGTTCATGTCATCTTCACGGACCACAAGGCAAACCCCAAAACCAAGCACGAATCAAGTCATGAAGATGTTGGCTCCTTTTGGGTTTCACGAAATCAACTTTTGAGCTTTTCTACTCGACACCCGCTCACTCCTTCACTGTTGGCTTAGTTTCCAACGGGTAAATCTTTATATAAATCAAAGTCATTGTACACCCGGGGCCCGCCCCTCTCTCCGAAATGTTCAACTTGATAACGGACACGGTTGTCAGAAAGTGTCACAAAACCCCTCAAATAAACAATCGCGGCAAGTGAAAAAAATAATCAATAGATACCAAACATCTGGGCAAGTGTCAGGAACAGGAATCAAGAAACCCAAACATCCAAGCGGGCCACATTTGGAGCAGACTCAGTGAGTCTAAAGTCTGGAGTCTGAATCTGTGAGTCGTCTGTGAGTACTTGAGTACTGAGTACTGTGGGCGCGTCGGCAAGTCTGCTGCAGTCAGTCTGAGTCAGTCTGCTTGTCTTCTGCGTGTCTGCTTGTTTTCTGTGCAGCGTGCGCAACGGCGGCCCCCGGCGGCCCAACAAACCACTGAGCCCGCGCCGGGCCGGCGGCCCGCGCAGTGACTGACACTCTCAGACACAGCCAGCAGCCAGCATGGGGGCCAGCACGCAACTGCAGCATAACATTTGTCAGGAAAGGCACTGAGGCACGGCAAGGGCGTGCAAGCTCAGGACCACGGACCACCCGCCCTTCTCAGCCCGATTCTCAGCCTTCTCACGCACCGTCACGCGCAGTGGGCTTAACCATAGAGCCAACACATAGGAAATCATGCGTCAAGCTCCGCTATACCTGGTGACACCTTTGTGACTTGAAAAACCTGCCCCATGAGTGGTTGACAAAATGGGCGCAGCGGGGCGCGGTCACTGTGCAAGTTAGCACTGCTGTGCAACGACGTGAACTGCACGGACGTGTTCACGACGGGCGTGGACGCCTCGGGCGCCGTTTCCTGCGCAGCGCTCACGGCCACAGGCGCCGTCGCCGGAGCCACGCTGTCGTCCACAGGGGCCGTGTCAGGTAGCTCGCTGAGCATCACGGGGGCGGCCAGCGTGGGCCTGCTGAGCTCAGCCACCGGAATCACGGGCAGCACGTTGACCATCAACAACACGGCCAACGCAGGGAACTTCACCACGGTGGGCGACGTGTCCACGGGCACGCTGACGGCATCAGGCGCAGCAACCGCGGCGAGCTTCGCAGCCACTGGTGCGCTCACGGGCGCCACGCTGACCATCACGGGGCGGCCTCCGCGGGCCCGCTGGACTGCGAGAGCCTGGACTGCACCTTCACGGCCACGAGCGGCGGAGTGTCGACGGGCAGCGTGGTCTGCGGCGACGTGACGAGCTCGGGCACGGTCTCCGCGCCGCAGCTCTTCGCCTCCAACACGCTCATCGTGACCAACACCTCCGACTTCTCGGACGATCTCTTCCTGACGAAGAACTGGGCGGGCTGGAGCAAGCTGCAGATCTCCAACAACAGCGCGGCCTCCGACAGCGGCCCGGAGCTGCGGCTGCTGGGCAACCAGAGCGCCAGGGTCTTCCTGGAGCGGGACGGCGGGACGCACCAGTGCGAGCTCATCATGATCAACGACGAGGCGCTGGTGCAGACGAAGAGCCTCTCGACGCAGCTGTCCTTGACCACGAACCAGAGGAACCCAGGCTGCCTCGTGATCGCGGGCAACACGGGCAACGTGGTCTGCAACACGAGCTTCACAAATTTGTCGGACAGCAGGGTGAAGACGGAGATGGCCGAGGCCGACGTGGCAGAGCTCCAGCAGCTGTTCGACTCCGTGGAGGCCAAGCAGTACAAGCGCCCGGACATGAACGAGAACCTGAGGCTGGGCTTCGCCTCAAACGACTTCGCGGAACGAAGTGGAAGAACTTGACGGGCACCGTGAGGTGGAGCGACGGCACGGAGATGGTCACCCTCGACTACTCTCACCTCACCAGCGTGCTCTGGGGGGTGTGCAAGGGCTTCCAGGCCCGGCTGGACAAGGTGGAAGCCTGGGAGGCCCAGCGGGGGCCGAAGAACCCATAAGAAACATGGCTGACGCCCGCAGGCGAACCATCAAGGCCGTCTACGAGGATTCCCGGACCGGTTTCGGCAGCATTGCGCAGACGCTGCAGCAGGCCCAGGTGCGCGACCCCAGCATTTCCAGAGAGGAGGTGAATCGATGCGCTGACCAAGAAAGTGGCCCGGAGCCGCTGAAGGACCGTCTTGCGAGCACCACCGCGGCGGGCATGAAGAAGGTGTTCCAAGCCCTGGGGGCGCCGGCCAACGTGTACTCCAACGACGGCTCCGAGTTTAAGAGGGAGTTCAAGGAGCTGATGGATTTCTAAGACATCGAGAAGCAGGTGACCAGGGGCCACGCCTACTTTGCGGAGCGCATCATCCGCACCATCAAGAAGGCATGTTGCGCCGCAGAGCAGCCGGAGCGGGCCGACGGGGGCAGTGGCACCTCATGCTGGCTGACGTCTTAAGCCAAATCAACGGAAGAAAGCACGCTAGCAGGTGGCGCCAAACCTCGCCTACTCTAACCCCGAAATGGCAGAGATTGCTCTGCGCAACATTGGGCGCAGGCACAAGGTGACCCGCCCGGAAATCAAGGTTGGGGATATGGTTCGAATCAGGGTTAAGCCGATCGAAAGCAGGGGCTCCTACAGGGTCAACAAGATAGCCTGGAGCGAAAAGGTAGACAGGGTAGTCTCCGCCAAGAGCGGGGAGATGGGGGCGAGGTTTGGCTTGGAGGGGTGGCCGGAAAAGGTGCGAAAAGTCCCCGAAAACTCAGCTTCCGAACCGAGAGGCTCTCTCTTTAGAGGGAGTTTCCCAAATGGCTTATATTCTACCTGAGAGGCTCCTAGCACTCGTCCGTCCAGCATTTGACCTCTGCGAAGGATTCGAAATCTAAAACGCTGCGTGGAGGCGTGTGGCTGCAAAATAGAGACCCCTAGATATGCTTGCAATTTGGCTCCAGGTTGCATTTCAAGCGAGCCAACCTTTGCAGGGCTAAGAAAAAACAAAAAAAAGAAAAACAAGGGGTCCCAAAAAAAGGGGTCCCCGAAAAAAAAGGGAAAAGGGGTTTCCTTTGGCAAAGGTTGACATCGCTTGAAATGCAACCTGGAGCCAAATTGCGGCGCATATCTAGGGGTCTCTATTTTGCAGCCACACGCCTCCACGCAGCGTTTTAGGCTTCGAATCCTTCGCAGGACGAGGTCAAATGCTGGACGGACGAGTGCTGGGAGCCTCTCAGGTAGAATATAAACCATTTGGGAAACCCCCTCTAAAGAGAGAGATTTGGAGCGTAGCGCGTGTTAGTTTCTGACACATGCTTGGGTACAAATCCAGTCCGGCAGGCCCGGCTGTGGCCCGGCAGTGGCTCGTGGCCCCTACATGAGTCCTACATAAGTCCTACATGAGTCCTACATGAGTCCTACATGAGCCGCGCCACCTGCCTGGCACCTCCCGGCCGCGCACCTGCCCGGCATCGGAGCCTACTTCAACATGTCACATTGACATGTTCAGGCTTGGCACTCCGGGTGCGCCGCCCTGCCGCGCCACCTGCCCGGCATTGAAGCCGCGCCAAGCCGCTGAACCCCCACAGTGTCCGGGCTCCTTGCTATATGTGCTATATGTGCTATATCTTACACGCCAAGCCGCGGAACCTCCACTCTCCCCCGGGTCCTTGCTATATGTGCTATATGTGCTATATGGGTCTTACACGCCAAGCCGCGGAACCTCCACTCTCCCCCAGCTCCTTGCTATATGTACTATATGTGCTATATTATTCTGTACGCGCGAAAATCTGTAGTATATGTGCTATATAGGGCCATATAGCACATATAGCACATATAGCAAGGAACCCGGGGAGAGTGGATGTTCAGTAGCTTGCCTTGTGAGATATAGCACATATAGCACATATAGCAAGGAACCCGGGGAGAGTGGATGTTCAGTGGCTTGCCTTGTGAGATATAGCACATATAGCACATATAGCAAGGAACCCGGGGAGAGTGGATGTTCAGTGGCTTGCCTTGTGAGATATAGCACATATAGCACGTGTAGCAAGGGTCCGGGGACTGTGAGGGTTCGGCGGCTTGGTGCCTGCCGCGCCTGGCATAGAAGCCAATCCTGTTGTGGCCCCAGGATTACTCCCTTCAATCCTGTTGTGGCCCCAGGATTGCTCCCTTCAATCCTGTTGTCACCCCAGGATTGAGGGGAACGCCACGCGGAACTCCACGCGGGCAACTCGGAAAAAAAGGGACATGCCTGTTTCCAGTTCCGAACTCCACGCGGGCAGCAACCAAAAAATGGTCCGTGCCTGTTTCCAGTTCCGAGGCACTTCGTGTTCACAGCCGCGCCACCCTGCCCGGCATCGGAGCTGCCGAGCCCGCGCCAAGGTCGGGATTCTTCCCAGGAAAAAAAAATCGAAACTGTCGTCTAATCCGACAGTTTCGGCGAACATTGAAGCCTCCCCGGCCGCGCCACCTGCACGGCATAGAAGCCTCCAGCCTGCCAAGCCCGCGCCAAGGTCGGGATTGTTTCACCGAAGTCGGAAATCCGACTTCGGTCTCTCAGCGAGGTCGGATTTCCGACTTTGCTCCAGCTTCCGATTTTGCCCGAAAAATCCTCCGGACGCGATGCGATGGGGAGCGCATCGCTTCCGGAGTTGGTTTTCAGCCAGCGCCGAAGGTCCGTCAGCGCCCTGCTCCTTGCCATACCGCTGTCGGAGTGTTTTTTTCACCACTCACACGCCCAGCCTCAATCCTGGGCTGGGCACAGGATTGCTCTTGTCAATCCTGCTGTGGCAACAGGATTGCTTCGTGCTGACAGCAGGATTGCCCCGGTGCACTGCAAGCAGCTCGGGCTTGGAACTGTTCTTGCCCGAGCACAGGCTTGTGATGGAGTCGGCCCGGCTGTAGAGCTCCCGGGCCTCCGGCACGTCGTTGACGCTGACGACGAAGGGCAGGCCACTCGCGAAGAGTGCGTCTCGCAGCTCCGTGTGAAAGACCAGGTCGTGGCCCCCTCTCGTACCAGAGTAGTTCATGCTGCGGCCGGGGAAAATGTAAGGAGGGTCAGCGTAGATGCACTGGTGCGCCAGGCAGGGCAGAGCGCGTAGATATGCCAGCGCATCCTGGTGCCGCACGGTCACGTTGCAGGGTGGCTGCAGGCGCCGCACGCTGCTCAGCGCCAGCGGCCTCTGCTGTGCGAAGGAGCCCCACTTTCCCGAGAAGCTGTTGCGCAGCAGGACGTACGCGCAGGCGGCCCGGCGCCCGGCACGGCCTCTCTGAGCGCCCGGCAGGAGGTGCTCGAAGTAGAAGCGCCTGTCCACCCTGCGCCCCACCAGGCGCAGCAAGGAGCGCAGGAAGACCGGGTCTTGCCTCAAGTAGCAGCGGTGCAGGTTTGCGACGGGCTCGAAGGCGTCGACGCCGCGCACCTCCAGGCCCGGGCGCCGGGCGGCGAGGTAGTACTCCAGCTTTCCAGAACCGAAGAAGGGAGAGTGAAGCACGGCGACGTCCCCAGCAGCCGGTCCATGTGAGGAGCTAACCACGCCTTACTTCCAAAGTACTTCAGCTGCATACCAGCCCTTTGGTTTTATCCCGGAAAACTCTGGGAGTGCGTCGGTACACAGCGACGCACTCCCGGAACTGACGGACTCGCCGCCCGGGAATGCGATGATGCTTTGAGGGAAAATATCCCTCAATTCAATTTCCGTGCTACCAGTACACAAACTCGCTTTTCCATCGCGGCTTCCCGGCTTCAAATTTGGCAAGTGAAACAAAGGGGATGGGAAAGATCAAGCTCTTTCCTGTGCCGGAATACAGCAGCAAACAGTCCTCGGACCCCGTGGTGCCACTGGTTCCGTGCACGGGCATCTTCCTCGGACCTTCCAAATCGGGCAAAACCGTGACTCTGATCAGCCTGATTCTGGAGCAGTATCGCGGCGTGTTTGAGAGAATCTACATATTTAGCCCGTCCATCGACATCGACGACGGCTGGATTCCCGTCAAGAAGTACATCGAAGAGGACCTGGGGGCGAAGACCGAACAGGAGCAGGCCTACTGGGAGGACTGGGACGAGGCGGCGCTGCGGGGCATCATCCAGAGGCAGCGCAAGATCACCGAGACATCCAAGAAGATGGAGATGAAGAAACTGTATCAGGTGCTGGTCATCCTGGACGATGTAGCGGACATGCCGCAGCTCCATAAACCCAATGGCGCCCTGGATACACTCTTCATTCGGGGCCGGCACATGCAGATCAGCACCTGGGTCAGCTCACAGAAGCTGAGACTAATCAGCGCAGCCGTGCGGGTCAATCAGCAATTCCTCTGCTGCTGGAGGCTGCGCAACCAGCACGAGCTGGACGCCGTGGTGGAGGAGCTCAGCGCCCTGCTGCCGAAGGAGCAGCTCTACCAGTTATACGAGCAGGCGACGCGGGAACCTTACAGCTTCCTTTTCGTCTACTACCTGAAGCCGAGGAATGAAATGTTCTACAAGCGCTTCGAAGAGCGCTTCGTAATTGAAAACGCCGATGGGAGCGGCGCTCAGCTTCCTGGGCCAGAAGCTGTTCGCCAGCTCCACGCTCATAAACGCGAGGTGTGAAAACATCTCCTGCTGCACCTCCGTCGCAGCCGTCCACCCGCCCGTCGTCCGCAGAACGGGCGGCTTCCTTAGAAAAGGCATGACGACTATCTACGTGGACAGCCGCAAGAGGGTGGCCGGCTCGGACAGCGACTTCGAGGTAGACCTGGGAGAGTCGCTGCACCTGCAGAGCGACGCCCGGCTCGCCGTCTACAAAATCCGCCTGGCCGACAGTTTCCTCTCGACGGACCGGGGCCGCTACCTCTACTGGGTTGACGCCGCGCTGGGCACGCTGAACTGGGCGCTGTTGCCCGAGGGCGCCTACACGGGCCCCCGGCTGGCCGCCTGGATCAGCTCCAACTTTGCCACCGCCACCTACAGCGAGACCACCAACAGCCTGAGCGTTGCCTACGACGGCAACTGGCTCATCCTGAACGACCTGGAGCTGCGGCAGCAATTTCCCGACGCGGCGGACTACCCCGCCGCGCCGCCCGCCTCTCCCACCAAGCCCTTCAGCGTGGACCACATGCTGGGCCCGAGCTTCGTCTCCGGCGGGCAGCAGGTTTTTGAGTTCGTCCGGATGATGGCGCACAACGAGGTCTACCTGCGCTGCGCCCAGCTGGCCAACGCTAGCAGAGTGCTGGGCAACCTGGGCGACGACATCCTCTCCAAGATCACGCTGAAGAGCGGAGTGGGTACCATTGTGGAGACGGGCTCAGACGACGGGCACTTCATGGCCCTCAGGGGCCCGGTTACCCTGAGGCACATGCGCTTCCGGCTGACCGACCTGGACGGCAACGTCGTCCGGCTTCGCGGGTCGTCTTTGTCCTTCGTGTTATATCTTGACCACGTATAATTAAAAAGGATGGAGCCGACCGAACACGAGGCGGAGGCGCAAGAGGCGCAAGAGGCGCAAGAGGCGCAAGAGGCGCACGCTGCGCCACACGCTGCGCCGGAGGCACCGGAACCGAAACGGCGGGGCAGGCCCCCTGGGAGCAAGAACAAACCTAAGCAGGACGTGCCTACTGAGCCGGCTGCTCCAAAGCGCAAGCCAAAGCCGTCGGTTGAGACGCCGGCGGAGGCACCGGCAGAGGCACCGGCGGAGGCACCGGCTGAGGCACCGGCGGCTCCACCGGAGGCGCCTCAGCTCACAAGAGAGCAGCAGCGCGCCCTGCGCATGCTGGAGAGGCAGTCCGCTTATGACCGGCTGACCACAGGCGCAAGTGTTCTGGTATAAAAGCATGATGTCCATAGAGCCCCGCAACGAGCCGCGGATGCTCCGGTGGTTCCGCAGGACGTACCCCAGTTACAACTTGCAGCCGCTGCTGCTGAAGCGCTACCGAGAACTGGTGGAGGCGCGGGCCTTCAACAACTGGCTAGGCGAGCGCAGGCAGGCGCAGGAGGGGCAGCGGCACCTGGACGACGTGAGCCGGCTGACGGAGGCCGTGCACCGCAAGGTACCCCAGCTGCGCTACGCGCGGGCCGAGCGCCGGGGCGTGGAACGGGCGGCGGGCGAAGTTGCGCAACAGTAAATGAAGACGCTTCGGGCGCACGGCTTCAACCAGCGCCCGCGCTTTGAGCAGGTGGTGGGCTACCTTGAGCGGAATGAGCCGCTGCCCCTGGATCAGCCGGACCGCAAGGCCACCTCGTTCGTCACAAGCCACTTCTACTTGGACGATTTCGTACAGTCCAGCGAGGACCCCAACCCCCGGCCCCTGCAGCACACGCCTCTGCAGGCAATTCCCGAGGACGGCTTCCGCACTCCCGCAGAGGCCACGGACGAGGATGTGCGCCTTGCGCGGAGGTACCAAGGGTACGGCGGAACCCGCTTGGTTGAGGATGACCTGGCGGGAGACCCCGAGGCCGGCGCCCTGGCCAGCAACGGGCAGGGGCCGCCCTCCATCACGGACCGTCTGCGCAGCACTGCAGACGGTGCGCAGGCGGCAGCGGACCTCATAGGCGCAGGGGCGGCGGGGCTCGCAGCCGCGCAGGCCTTCCGCTCTCAGCTGCCCCAGGACGCAGCTGAGTACGTGCGCCTGAACGTGCTGCCCCGTCCGGGCCAGGCGCAGCCGCCTCCGCAGATCATAGGTCGGCCCAGTGAGGTGGAGCGCCTCCTGGATGAGGCAGGGCAGCGCGCGCAGGAGGTGGAGCGTGGCGCAGCGCAGGCCGTTGAGGAGACGGCGGCCGTGGCAGCGGAGGAGGGCGAGGTAGCCGTTGCCGCCGAGGGCGTGGGCGGAGCCTTCGGGTACCTGGGGGGCCTGGCGGAAGGAGCAGCAGCACTGGCGCCCACCGCGGGCGAGGTTGCTGGAACGTTGGCTGGCGCGGCGGGAGTCGGCGCGGCGGCAACGGCGGGGCTGGCCGTGGGCCTTGCGGGCGGCGCAGCCTACGGGCTGGCACGCGGCACGGGCTGGGTCCTCGAGAACACGCTCTTCCGGCCGCAGCAGGGCAGCGAGGACGCGGCAGTGCAGGACGTCCGGTCCGCCAACAACATGAATGACGCCACTCAGCCTCAGCACTTCACGCTGCGCACCGGCAGCAGCACGTCCGGCAGCCCCGCAAGCAGCCGCGCCTCCTCGCAGTCCGGCTTCCGCGTTCAGGCGCAGTCCACCACGCCGCGCCCCTTCTCCTGGGGCCTGAACCCCGTGGCCCTGCCCCAGTCCCAGCCGAGCTCACGGGCGAGCTCCAGTTCACGCCGGAGCCTGCCTCCGCCCAGCTTTGTCCAGCTGGCGCGAGACATTGAGGCTGCTTAAAAAAAAATAAAAACCCTCCTCCTGGGGGAGAGTTTTTTTCTGCTGGTGGTTTGTGCGCTGTGATAAAGCGTCTGGTAGCCTGCCGGTAATGGCGAATGGTGGGTGCTTGGGTTGGGGTGCTGGGGGGATCGGTGAACCTAGTGTGTCTCTGGTGGGTGGTTCGGGGTGCGGTACGCCTGATAGTTAAAATCGTTTTTTTGACGGTTTTTGCACGGTTTTGCGTTGAAAAAAGCTATTCTTCTCGTCCGTATATAGATATACGGACTACAAGAATAGCTTTTTTGCACGGTTTTTGCGCTGAGAAACGCTATTCCTCTCGTCCGTATATCTATATACGCACTGGAAGAATAGTTTTTCCTTCGCCGTACGAGTCAAAATGCGTGTATATAAACAAGCATGGAGGTAGTCACCGCCGGAGACCAGGATGAGCTGATGCAGAGCCTGGACTACAAGCTGAAAACAAGCAACACCAGCTACGTGACGGCGCGGCATGACGTGCAGTACTTCCCCAGCTCGCTGAGCTCCTTCTCCCCCACCACCTCTCGGGTCTGCCGCATCCCGCTGACAAGCGGCACGTCCTTCATCGACCCCGAGTCCATCAAGATCGCCTTCCGCGTCAGGAACACGGACGGCACCAACCCGCTGGCCCCGGCCACGCCCAACCCCGCCTGCTTCGTCCAGCGCGTCCAGGTCTTCGCCAACGGCCAGCGCTGCGACGACATTAACTACTACGGCCGCCCCGTGGCCGCGCATGACCTGCTGAAGGGCCGCGAGTACAACCGCAACAAGGCCATGGAGGGTTTCGACGAAGTGAACGACCCGCGCATCGCCCGCGCGGTGCACCAGGGCGGCTACGCGGACGTGCTGCTGCGCCCCACCATGGTGGGCATCCTGCGCTGCGGAAGATGCTGCCGCCGCAGCTGAACCTGGTGATAGAAATTGAGTTTGCGGACGCCACCACTGCGCTGTGGTCCGAGAACGCCGGGGCGCACCCGGCGGGGGCCACGCTGAGCACCGACTTCGAGATCCAGAACGTCCGAGTTCTGGCCTCCCAGGTCGTCCTGGACTCTGCGCTGGTGGAGTCCTTCAACCGCGTGCTCCTCTCAGGATGGTCCCTGGTGTTCAGCTACCCCACGGTGCACACGCAGCAGTCCAGCGTCCCGAACGGCGTGGCGGAGCACAACGTCACCGTGGCGCGCGCCTTCACGAAACTCATGGGCGCGTTTGTGACTTTTTGGGACAACGACGCGGGCTCCAAGATCCACTTGCTGGCCAACCCGGGGCAGGACGTGGCCCCATCGGCGCGGCCAGGCAGGAGGACAGCCTCCTGGAGTCTCAGATGCAGCTGGGCAGCCTGCAGTACCCTCACAACCCCATGAAGGGAGCCTCGGAGCACTTCCACTTCCTCTCCGTCCTCGCGGGCACCTACGACGACACGGTGCGCAACATCGACATCGGCCGCGTGGGCTTCCTGCGCCACAGCTTCATTGCCGGCTTTCCCACCGAGCGCGTGCCCAAGATGCCGCTGAGTGGTGTCAGCACCCGCTCGGGCGACCTTGCCCGGTTCACCTTCCAGGGCCTGGACGGCACGATGACGGACCTGTTCATTCATTTGGTGGCCTACCAGCTGGTGACGCTCTCCGGCACGGGCGTCTCGGTGCTTGACTAAGGCCCGGTGTCCTTTTGCTTCATTTTTGATGCAGCGTGACACCGCTTTTGAATGCGCCCAAAAAACGAGAAAAGAGGCCCGGTGTCCCTCTGCTTCATTTTTGATGCAGCGTGACACCGCTTTTGAAGTTGAGCAAAAACGGCAAAAAAAAGGCCCGGTGTCCCTCTTCACCATTTTTGGTGTTTAGTGACACCGCTTTTGAATGCGCCCAAAAAACGAGAAAAAAGGCGGGGGGTGCCCCTCTTCGCCATTTTTGGTGTTTAGTGGCACCGCCCAAAAAAACATGCAAAAAACATGGAAAAAATGGGCATTTTTCCAGGCCCCTTGGAGGAAGCCTAGTCCGGAATGCTCAGCCGCTCCGCAAGCTCCTCCGTGGCCGCGCGCGCAATCTCCTCGCACAGCGCAGCAGGAACGCTGTAGAGCAGCTCGCGTGGCTGCTGGCTGACCCTCTCGTACTGCCCCTCCATCAGCCGGGGCCCCCGCTGCGCGGCGCGGAGGTGCCTGCCGTCCTGCCACGCGCCGCAGCGGCTGCCGGGCCTGCACAGGCCTCGCCTCGGCCTCCAGCGCATGTTGGTCCACAGCCGCGTCTGCTTCCTGTACGGAGTTCCGTACTTGCAGTATGTCACGTCCACCCAGGGCAGAGGCTCCATGAACGGCCGGGTCTTCAGCAGCCCGGTGGCCGGGTTCTCCACAATCCACATGAGCGGGTCAAAGTGCGCAATGATCTCAAGGGCGCTGAGCACCAGTGTGTCGCCCTCCAGGAGCCGCTGCGGGCGCGTCGTCAGCGCGCGGACCGGGCTGGCCCAGACCATGCGAAGTGCCCCGGGAACGTCGTGTAGTCCCAGCTCCGGATGTCGCAGAGGATTGTCGGCTCAAATTTCGACACGATGTCCAGGGAGACGACCTCCCAGCCCGCCGCCTCGAAGGCCCTGCCCACCGACTTGGTGCCGCAGAAAAGCTCCAGGAGTCTCGGCATTTTAAAGAGCAAGATCACCGCCACTGCGACGACCAAGAAAACTCGCGCGTTCATCGGACCGGACTTTTTTCCTACGGATAAAAAAAGGAGCCGAACTTCGCAATGAAGCTTGCACTCGGGCTGGACGTTCAGACCAATGCCAAGGGGGGGAAGTTCATGTCCATAGAGGACTCCCATCAGGGCGCGCGGGTGTGCAAGGTGGACGTGGAGGTGCTGTGGGAGCCCGGCAACTTCCAGGACGACGGGGCCAAGAGGGTGGGCGTGAGCTTTGCGAGCAACACCAACCTGGAGCTGTGGACGGAGGAGGTGGAGCAGGGCGTCATCGACAACATGATCGTCTTCCAGAAGCCCTTTCCGGGGGCCGCCCGCACGGAGCTTGAGAGCCAGCTGCAGCGCGCCGTCAAGGTGAGCGCCAAGGGCAAGCACGTGAAGTGCAAGATGGACTTGGAGCGCTGCCTTTTGTGGGACCCGGCCGGCACCGCGTGCCGCGCCCCGCGGAGTTCGCGCGCCGCAGGGGCCGCGCGCTTGTGGAGGCCCGGCACGTGTGGCTGATGGGCAGGCAGTGGGGCGTGCTCTTCGAGGTGCGCCACCTCATGCTGGAGCCCCTGGAGGCGCCGTGCTGCCCGTTCTAGGCCGCCTCCAGCAGCTCGGAGCTCGTGGCTCCAGGTCCAGGCGGACGCGGTTGTGGAGGGTGAGCCCCTGGCAGCTGGCGTAGGTAACTGCGTGGCTCGGCCGGGTGGCCCGCAGCAGCTCCTGGTTCTTCAGCCGCATGCCGTTGTCCAGCCTCACTCCGTCCGGCTCCACTTCCGCCCCGGCCACAAAGACGCCCTTGGGAATTTTTCCGCCGGCCCCGATGAGGCGCAGCCCCGGCCACACCCTCATGCTCTGCGGGCTGTTTTGGGTTGTTGCAGTTTGGCAACACCCATTGGTTGTTTGGCAACACCCCAAATCTATGTGGATGACGTGTGTCTCCAGCTCTAGGAGCTTTGAGGCCTCCGGCGCCAGGGCCCGGTTCGCCGCTGCGTTCACGGCCATGCGCTTGCTGTGGCTGATGACCAGCGTGGTGTCCGGCCACCCGGGCTTGGAGGGGAAGAGCTACTTCAGCCTCGCCTTGGCCTGCTCCAGCGTGGGGCACGCCTCCTCGCCGACCCGCAGCCACTTCACGAAGTTGAAGATGCCGGGGTCGGAGCGCATGTTCTCCGTGAGCTCGTGCCTGTGCCCGCCGGCCCGGTCGCGGATGAGCTGGCTGTGCTCCAACGGCGCGCTGATGGGC
>CAUJNA010002315.1:0-37587 GCA_963377175.1 Effrenium voratum | reverse complement strand
TCTTATAAAGCTTCGCTTCTTATTAAAGCTTCTTATAAAGCTTCTTATAAAGCTTCTTACAAAGCTTCTTGTAAAGCTTCTTATAAAGCTTCTTACAAAGCTCTTTATAAAGCTTCTTTTCAAATCTTCTTATAAAGCTTTTTTTAAAGCTCCTTATAAAGCTTCTTATAAAGCTCCTTATAAAGCTTCTTATAAAGCTTCTTATAAAGCTTCTTTTCTAATAAAGCTTCTTATAAAGCTTCTTATAAAGCTTCTTACAAAGCTGCTTGTAGCTTCTTATAAATTTTCTTGTAAAGCTTCTTAGAAAGCTTCTTATAAAGCTTCTTAGAAAGCTCCTTATAAAGCTTCTGATAAAGCTCCTTATAAAGCTTCTTATTGTAAAGCTTCATAAAGCTTCTTATAAGCTTCTTAATAAAGCTTCTTACGGAGCTCCTTTTGTGAAAAAGTTTCTTATAAAGCTTCTTATAAAGCTTCTTATAAAGCTTCTTGCAAAAGATTCTTATAAAGCTTCTTACAAAGCTTCTTATAAAGCTTCTTATAAAGCTTCTTATAAAGCTTCTTATAAAGCTTCTTACAAAGCTGCTTATAAAGCTTCTTATAAAGCTTCCTATAAAGCTTCTTACAAAGCTCTTTATAAAGCTTCTTATAAAGCTTGTTATAAAAAGCTTCTTATAAATCTTCTTATAAAGCTTCTTATAAAGCTCCTTATAAAGCTTCTAATAAAGCTCCTTATAAGGCTTCTTATAAAGCTTCTTATAAAGCTTCTTATGAAACTTCTTATAAGCTTCTTATAAAGCTTCTTACTTATACAGCTCCTTGTAAAGCTTCTTATAAAGCGCACAGCTCCTTATACAGCTCCTTATAAAGCTTCTTAAAAGTTTGCCACTTGCTTTGCAGCACTCAAAGAAAGAAATGAGTTGCTGCGACCTGCTGACCAACCAGCTAGCTCCTGAGAAAGCGCCTTCAAGTCCTTGGTAGCTTGTGGGTTTGAGTGTGGCTTGTTGCAAGTTGACCTTCTGCTTTGGTTGAAGCTTCACCCCCTCGATAAGGGGGTTGGCGGTAGATTGCTTCTTTCAAGTCGAGCCCCTACTTTGCTTGCCAAGACAGAGTCGAAGACGGCTTTGGAGCTGGCAAAGGACAGAGCGAAGCCATTTCCTAAGACCTTTCCCTTCCCAAAGGACAGAATTGTCTTCTGGGAGAAGAAGAGCCCAAGGGGGCGGCTCAAATCAGGAGCACTGATACATTAAGGTTTAAATCTTCATTGAAGAGAAGATCCGGGCTTGGCCCTGATAAACTGTTCATATATGCCAGAAATGTAAAGATCTTGTCATTTTGCTCCTTTCTGCTGCTGATAAACTGTTCTCAGGCTCCAATCGAAAAGATCTGGCCATTTGTCTTCTTTCTGGGCTTGGCCCGCTGATAAACTGTTCATATGGCGCAATACAAAAATAGCCATCCAAGCTCAAAATGTAAAGATCTGTCGCGTGGCTCCTTTCTGGGCTTGGTCAGCCGCTGATAAACTGTTCATGCGGCGCAAGGTAAAGATGACCATCCAGGTCATTTGGCTCCTTTCTGGGCTTGGCCAGCCGCGAGGCAAAAAAATGCTAAAGATCGGGCGACTTCGCTCCTTTTTGGGCTTAGCCAGCCGCTGATAAACTGTTCATATGGCGCAATGTATAAAGAGCCACCAGCCCGGATGGCAATTTGTCTTTGCTACATGAACAGATTCAAGCCGATTCGGGATTTTGAAGAGAAAAGAAGCAAAAGCCATCCAAGGAAGAGGCTTGGAACTGGCTGGCCCGGGCTTCGGAAAGATGCCAAATGGCCAGATCAGTGGCCTTGCGGCCCGGATAAGCCAGATCTTGCATTCGCCCTTCTTCTCTTCCTGGAAAGGAGCTGAAAGGAGCCAAATAGGCAGATCTCTACATTTCAAGCAAGGGTGGCTCTTTATACATTGCGCCATATGAACAGTTTATCAGCGGCTGGCTAAGCCCAAAAAGGAGCGAAGTCGCCCGATCTTTAGCATTTTTTTGCCTCGCGGCTGGCCAAGCCCAGAAAGGAGCCAAATGACCTGGATGGTCATCTTTACCTTGCGCCGCATGAACAGTTTATCAGCGGCTGACCAAGCCCAGAAAGGAGCCACGCGACAGATCTTTACATTTTGAGCTTGGATGGCTATTTTTGTATTGCGCCATATGAACAGTTTATCAGCGGGCCAAGCCCAGAAAGAAGACAAATGGCCAGATCTTTTCGATTGGAGCCTGAGAACAGTTTATCAGCAGCAGAAAGGAGCAAAATGACAAGATCTTTACATTTCTGGCATATATGAACAGTTTATCAGGGCCAAGCCCGGATTTTGGATTTGGAGAAGAAAAGAAGCAACGGCTTTAAGCTGGCCCAGGACAGTTGGAGCTGGCAAAGGATAGAGCGAAGCCATTTCCTAAGACCTTCCCCTTCCCAAAGGACAGACTTGTCTTCTGGGAGAAGAAGAGCCCAAGGGGGCGGCTCAAATCAGGAGCACTGATACATTGAGGTTTAAATCTCCATTGAAGAGAAGATCTGTTCATATGGCGCAATGCAAAAATGGACACCCAGGCTCCAAATGTAAAGATCTGGTCATTTAGCTCCTTTCTGGGCTTGGCCAGCCGCTGATAAACTGTTCCACCCAGGCTTGAAGTGTAAAAATCTGGTCGTTTTCCTCCTTTCTGGGCTTGGCCAGCCGCTGATAAACTGTTCATATGGCACAATGTCAAAACGGCCAGCTTGGCTTGAAGTGTAAAGATCTGGCCATTGGCTCCTTTCTGGGCTTGGCCAGCCGCTGATAAACTGCTCATATGGCGCAATGTCAAAACGGCCAGCTTGGCTTGAAATGTAGGCTCCTTTCCGGGCTTGGCCAGCCGCTGATAAATGGTTCATACGGCGCAATGTCAAAAGGCCAGCCTGGCTTGAAATGTAAAGATCTGGTCCCTTTCCGGGCTTGGCCAGCCGCTGATCCCGGGCCAGCCAGTTCCAAGCCTCTTTTTTGGATGGCTTTTGCTTCTTTTCTCTTCAAAATCCCGAATCGGCTTGAATCCGTTCATGGTAGCAAAGGTATAAAAATGGCCGTCCCGGCTTGAAATGGACAGATCATGTGCATCTTTGCGACATGATGTCGCCAATGATGGGAATCAACTACTTGACGCCGCGTTCGACCTTTCGGGAAACCGGGCGTTGCAATGACTTCCAGAGTGGTGGAGTTTATCGCTCGCGTTTGTCACTCGCAACGCGCGTCTTGAAATTTGGAGAAACTAGCAAACTCTCCTATGTTGTGGGTAACCAATCTGGGTGGGTGGGAAAGCTAACAAAAATTTCCTCAATCCATTTTGATATACCCTCTAGACCCTAAACCCTAAACCCTAAACCCTAAACCCTACCCTAAACCCTAAACCCTACACACCTAAACTAGGGGGTGTCCACTCTCACGTTCTCCGGCGGCCGGTAAGGCCGACGATGTAAACCCCCAACCGAAAGTGGGATGGCTACCGCGCTGCGGGCGTGCGCCAAGACTGCAATAGAACAAGCAGGCAACTAGCCGCCGGCCAGCCGCTAAGGGGTGGTTCGAGGTCAGTTCTGACCTCTTTTATAGTATAGTTATACCCTACCATGAAGCTTCTCCGAGGGATCCTCCGAGGGGTCGTCTTGAGGCCACGATCTGGAGCTCGATTCCTTCCAAAACAGAGGCAGGGTGCACTTCCAAGCATTTTTGGCGCAAAAAAGGCTTGCTTTCTTCAAGTTTCTTGCGAAACAGCATGTTTCCTGCAAAGGAAGCTCCTGCCAGTAGTCATATGCTTGTCTCATGGGCTGAAAGAATAGAGCGCATGGTAGAAGTAGCACATGTTGAGAATGAGGGGTGCAACTACTTGCAAGCATGTGGAGTATGAATGTGGGGGCTGTGTGACTGACAAACGAGCTGTTCCAAAAAATGTTTCAGGCTCATTCCTCCCGGGTCCGCCTCATCCAAGGCCAAGCCTGTGTGCAGAAAACCAAGCCCCATTCTAAATACAAACAACCCCGCCCAACAGTAAAGCCAACGACATGCCGGGGCGAGCGAGCAAGCGGGCAAGGCAAGCAGGCGGCGAGCAGGCAGGCAGCAGGCAGCCCAGGCAGACAGCAGCAGGCAGGGCAAGCAGACGGCAAGGAGGGCGCAAGCAGGCGGCAGGCACGCAGGCAGGCAGGCAGGGGCAGGCAGGCAGGCAGGCAGGCAGGCAGGCAGGCAGGCAGGCAGGAAGGCTGAGCCAGCTTTCCAAGGTCATCTTTGAGCAGCCACTGAGGCACATCTCTTTTGCAAGAAACCTGGTGGTCTCATACGCTTGTCTCAAGAATTCAGCCTGCGTCCGAGCCCAAAGCAACGGAAGAGCCTTTGATGGGAAGGAAAAGCAAGGCAGGCCGCACCGTAAACCCTCCATTCTTGCTTGAAGGACGCGTTCAGGAGCAAAGGATGTTAAATCCTCGCGGAGGGGAAATCCATTGGAAGCAGCACAGGTAGGCAAGCAAAAAGGAAGCTCCTGCCAGTCGTCGCACGCTTGTCTCATGGGCTGAGCCAGTGACTTCAGAAGGCTGAGCCAGCTTTCCAAGGTCATCTTTGAGCAGCCACTGAGGCACATCTCTTTTGCAAGAAACCTGGTGGTCTCATACGCTTGTCTCAAGAATTCAGCCTGCGTCCGAGCCCAAAGCAACGGAAGAGCCTTTGATGGGAAGGAAAAGCAAGGCAGGCCGCACCGTAAACCCTCCATTCTTGCTTGAAGGACGCGTTCAGGAGCAAAGGATGTTAAATCCTCGCGGAGGGGAAATCCATTGTTTGGGGGAAGAAGCCGCGCCAGTCCTTTCCCCAAAACCTCCAACTTGCTCTCACAGCGCTGTTGCAGCCTCGGCCGCTAAAGGGCAGCTTAGTTTAGGAAGCCTAAACCCTAAAAGGCGGAGCGTGGAAAGGGTGGGAGCCGCTCGAACGGCGCGGGCGAGAAAAGAAGCGGGGCGGCCGTTCAGGCCCCCGCTCTTGTAAGCGCTCTAGCGGGAAGCCCGAACGGCCAGACAGTCTACAAAGACATGTCAAGGCTGCTTAAGACTCAAATCCAAGTATCTTCTACGCGCCACCGAGCGCAAACCCTAAACCCTAAACCCTAAACCCTAAACCCTAAACCCTAAACAGGCGAGCATGCCTCTGGCCATATACATGGGCATGCGAGCCGCCGGGCTCGAGGTCAAGCCGAGACGCCGTTGCAAATCTGAGGGCCTGCTAGGGTCAAGCCTAGCAGGACAACCGCTGTGCGGCTCTGCAAGTGGCACGACGACCCACACCCTCTGGCGCAGCCAGTATAGGATTACCCTAAACCGTGCACCATTTGCATGTGGGGGTGGTTTAGTGCACTGTTGATAACTTTTGCATACGGGTAATAGCGGGAACCTGCCCCGGCTGGGGGGGGGGGTACACGCCGCGCAAAAGGACTTTTTGTCGGTCGCTTCTTGCGCTGCTGATAACTTTTGCATACGGGTAATAGCGGGGACCTGCCCCGGCTGGGGGGGGGTACACGCCAAGCACAAGGAGCCTTGCAGATCCTTTCTTGCACTGCTGATAACTTTTGCATACGGGTAATATGGGGGACCTGCCCCGGCTGGGGGGGGGTGTACGCCAAGTACAAGGAGCCTTGTGCGTTCTTGCACGCCGAGCACAAGGACCCTCGTTGATCTCGCGGCGAAGCGTGCGAGAAGGTCACCCCCACGCAAGCGCAGCGCCTGACACGCTCAGTTCTGCGGCTTGCTTGCAAACAACATCAACGCGTGCTTGGCCCATGCGTGTTTGGGCAGCCGGTCTTGGCGCCTTGGCCCACGCCTGCGCAGGAAAAGGTTAGCGAAGCAAGCAGCTGGCGGCCACCTTGTGGACGCTGAGGATTATGTAGACGCCGTCTACATGGCACTTGCCGCCGCAGCCCACACCCAGGCAAACGCAGCGTGCGACGCGCTCGTGTGGAACCCGCCCCACGGATCAGGTAGGCGTCTACGTGGCGCTTGGCGGCCTGCGCAAGCCTGGGTAACTCCACGCACTCTGTCGTCCGCCCGCCTGGTGGACGCTGAGGATTATGTAGACGCCGTCTACATGGTACTTGCCGCCGCAGCCCGCACCCATGCCAGCGCAGCGCTTTGCAGCGCGACCCACGCCTGCGCAGGCAAGACGTTTAGCGAGGCAGGCAGCTGGCAGCCCAGCTGCTTCAGACGGCGCCACGTTGGCTTGGAACCCGTTCAAGGGTTCCACCTCGAATGGAACCCTAAACCCTAAAAGTCTTTACCTTGGGTGGCTGGGGCGGGCGAACTTGGCTACGCAAGGCGAGCGGCTTGGGGGATTTTATCCCCGAGCGAGCAACCACATCTGCACACCCTAAACCCTAAACCCTAAACCCTAAACCCTAAACCCTAAACCCTAAACCCTAAACTGTGAAGATACACATCTCAGATGTCTTAATCCTGTCACGTGTTCAGTGCAGACAGTTGACATTGCAACGTGCAATCGCGGACTTGTATGACCGCCAATCCTTACAGCAGTGAAAGCAGATTGCTGCTTCATTTGTACATTTGTGTATTCTTGCAGATTTGTGTCCATTTGTGCTGTCGCTGGAGCAATCCGGTATGGTTGGACATGCAGATTTGATTGGTGAAGACGAGAGCTCGTTTGAGCAACCTGTGTTCATGAAATCAGCAGATTTCACTTGCAGAAGTGTGCTGATTTGAGATTTGGTTGTTTTTGCAGACGTATGACGCCCGTTTGCTTCGAGACACTGGTGCGTTCAAATTGTAATACAGTGACAATTTGGTTGGTGCAAACGAGAGCTCAACTGAGCCACGTGGATGCAATATAATTAGCGTATACGGTGCAGAGCAGTCTTTTATTGTTGGAGCAACGCGGTTCTCTTGAAACGGCAAGCATCCCAATGCGTCGCAGTGTGCAGTGAAAGCCTTTGTGAGTTTGGATTTCTTTTCTGGAGACGAGAACATTGGTGGCTTGCCATGCCTCGAGATCTAGCAGTTGCAGGATCAGAAAGTGCAGAGTGCAGCGCACGTCCGTGCGCACTTGTGAAACACCGTGACGCAATTTATGCAATTGGTGCCTTCAGCACAAATTAGTGCATCGGCATGTCTTTGGTCACTGTAGGTGATCAGCAGAAGAATTAGTGTGATCCGCAGATGTTTGCAACGTGAGTTGAGTTGCATTGCATTGTAGATATCGTTTGTGTATACAAACCAGCCCAATTCGCCATATGGCTTATGACATGCTCGTGTGACCAGTTGTAACACGTGAATTTTTGTGCTTTGGCTCAAGGCACGGCTCAAGTACAGTTTTGCAGAGCCCAGTGTTGTCACACGTGGTTTGAATACAGTTGCACCCGCCATAGCCGCAGAGGAGAAAGTGCATTGCTTGTGAACACTGCGTGGACTCCAGCTACATATACTTCGTGTGTGTTTTGGACCTGGATATTGATATATTTTGGGTTCAGAAGTTTCGCATGGTAGCGGAGCTCGGTGCTACCGGGCTTTGGTGATATGGCAGATGGTGAAGCAGATGATCGGAGCCGGTCGTCGCATGGTGGCGCAGGAGAGCCAAGTACCCCAGCAGTCGGAACGGACGTGACGGATCTTGCAGCTCAGGTCAAGCAGTTGACCCAAACCATGCAAGGCTTGGTTGTGCAGCAGAACCAATTTCAGCAATTTGTGATGATGAGTTTTCAGCAACAGCAGCAACAGCGTGGTGCGTCGGGGAATGGAGCTGAGTCAGGGGGTGGTTTGACGCCACCAGGCCTTGACACGAACACGCAGCAGACGGGAGGTTTGCCGCAGAATGCTGTTCCAGTTTTTGTGCCAGGACCCATTCCGCGACCACCGCCAGTAGCCGATGGTGCAGGACAAGGTTTCAACACGCCACAGCGTGCCACTGTGGCAGATCATGGTTTCTTCAGTCCAGATACGGTGCAACAGCCGCAAGCTATGCCTCCATCACCGCACGGTTCACTTGGTGTGGATGGTGGACGAAGCAGTGACAGCATGAGCAGAGCTGACAAATGGCTTCAGCCTCTGGAAAAGCCCAAGGTGTGGAAGAGTCGCAGTGAGGAGGTGGTAGGATGGTCCACCTTCATCTCCAGTCTGTCAGCATGGCTTGGCAATTTGTCGGACAAGTATCCTAGAGAAGTGCAGCTGTCAGTGGTAATGATGAATTCTATCCGTCAGGAGACGCTGTCAGCGGCAGAGGCCACGCGAAGCGTTCGACTGTACAGTCTGCTCTGTCAGATGTTTGCCGAGCATCCCAAAGCTTCGGGGATTATTAGTGCCTACAGTGAGGGAACAGATGTTACCAGACATTGTGGTTATGAGGTTCTTCGTCTTTTAGCATTGGAATATGGCCTCCGTTCGCGATCAGAAGGTTTGTATTTTCGCAATGAATTCTTGGGAAGGACGTACAGTCAGCCTACGGTTTCTGAGATGTTGACTGCATTTGACACAGATGTGGCCAGGTACCAGCGGTTGATCGGCAGTTTGCCGCAGGACTCGGATCGTGATGCGTTGAAGTTGACAGATGCAGACAAGAGTTTGGTGCTGCTTCGCAGTTTGCCTACAAGGTGCAGAGATCATGTGATCATTTTTGGCACAGATGATTTTCCAACCCTCAGGAAGGTTGCTATTGAGTTTGAGAGAAAGCATCGGATTTGGGAAATTCCCGTGCTTGGTGGAAAGGTGAAGGAGCTGCAGCAGGAAGATCCTTGCGCAGAAGATGGCAGTTTGGCAGCTCTGGCAAACCCAGAGACGCGAACGTGCTATTTGTGTGGAAAGCAGGGGCACTTGGCCCGAGAGTGCAAACAGGCAGAGGCGTTTGCGAGGAGAGAGAGGGCCGTTTGTCACCAATGTGGCAATCCGGGCCATTTTGCAGTGAATTGCCCACAGCGAAAGGGCAAAGGGAAAGGAGAGATGAGGCCTGTGAAAGGCAAAGGAAAAGGAGACGGAAAGTCCTTCAGTGGCAAGGGCAAGAGCAAGGGCAAGGAGAAGGGAGCCAAGAACGGCTTCAAAGGAAAAGGAGGAAAGAAAGGAAAGATGAATGAATGTGTGGATGAGTGGGATGAAGATGAGTGGGGTGACTACTACGACCCCTGGGAACAGCAAATCGGCGACTGGTGGGATGAGAGCTGGCCGGAGGAGAGTGGTCAGGATGAGGATCCTAGTCCCAGTGCTGAGCAAAGTGTTTTGTCACAGATTTTATTGATGCCTTTGGTGATGGAATCAGAGGAGGCGTCTTGTGGAGAGATGGCGCACAAAATGTCGGATCACAAGATGTCGGAGTCGCGAAAAACGAACTATAGCTCGCTGTGGTTGCTAGACTCAGGTGCTTCTGCTCATGTTGTGAGTGAGCAGTATCTTCATCTGTATGAAGTGATTCACGAGAGGGCTATTTCAGCGAGGTTTTCGACAGCAGATGGGAATTCAGTTTGCATGAATCGCATCGCACGCATTGCTCTACATTTCAAGGTTGGGAAGCAATCGGTTCGTTGCGAACTCGAAGTTTTTGTTGGGAAGGTACAGCACAACATACTGTCTGTGGGGGCCCTGGCTGAGAAGGGTTGGAGTTTCTCAATGGATTGGACAGGAGCCGAGCTGTCCATGAATCAGACAGTCATTGCTGTGATTTATCTTTCCGGGTGTCCTTGGATTCAAACCTTTCGTCCGCGGACGGTCTCACGAGCTAGCTCTGAGAACCGCGGTTTTTCTGGACAGTCTGGGGATGTGGAGATGCATGATGTGTGCGTTATTCGCCCAACTGGTCAGAAACCGTCGCTGCAAGTGAAGGGATTGAATCAGATGAAGCCATCAACGTTGCAACGTTCTCCACCCCACACCCACCATGTATCGGAACAGTTTTCGGTCAACCCTAAACCTCCAACTACCGCAGCTACGCTTTGCCCCACGATTGCAGTGGATTTGACCACGTCTGGTTTGGGGAGCAGTGCCATGTGCAACAGTCATGCTTCCAGCAACATGCACCAACTGCATAAGGTTCATGACAGCAGACATGTCAGCTTTGATTCACAACCAGATGTTTGTCGTTTTCAGCCCATGGATGGCTCATTTGCAGAGCCAACGGATGAGCCTGGCGACCAGGCATTGAATGCATTCAGATCAGATGTGCCGCACGAAGTGCATGTTCAGAGAGGACACTATCCGTTCAGCCCTCAGTGTCCCGAATGCAAAGCTTGTCACAGCACTTCGCATTCGAGACGGCGGCCAGAGACCCCATGTGATTTGCAAGCAGATTTTGGATATGCATTTGGGCAGCGAGTGCTCGTTTTGTGGCACAGTCAGTCTGGACATGTGATGGGCATTGTTACCAGAGCCAGTGTGGATGCGACCAGGAGCCAGATTCGCTTGTTCTTCGAGTCATTGGGCCTGACAGGACATGGAGATCCACTTTCCATAGTTACTGATAAGGAGGACGCCGTGAGCAAGCTTATCAGAGGCACGGACTTGGGTGGCAGACATGTGACTTACGTCAAGGCTGCACCGCAGGGCCATCAAGCAGTTGGAGGCGCTGAGAGAAGTGTGAGGACGATGCATGAGGGTCTGGCCAAATTGAATCTGCAGCTGAGAAAGGGAGGACTCATGATTTCTAAGACTGAGGAAGGGGTGCAGACCGCGCTGAATTATGTTTGTCTTTGTCACAATGTTTTCAACAAGCCATTTGGACCGCATACGCCTGTGGAAGAGTTGCAGCAAAGAGATCTTCCAGTACGAGCCTCAGCTGTGTACATGTCACATGTGTTGGCAGAGCTTCCAGACAGTTTGAGAGATGCAGACGGGCCTCGTTTCGAAAAAGCTGTTTACTTGCACCTACCACTTGGAGGGAAGCTTGGCCATATTTGCATGGTACAATTGCCGGGCATGGATTCGTGGAAGGTTTTTCATGCAAAGAGCATCAAGTTGCTCACACCCATGAGTTACGAGACTCGCCCTACAGGTTTGTGTGAGCCGTTGGCAGCAGGTTTGCCGGCAGCACAGGTGGGGGAGCCGCCCATTGAGCAAGCAGAAGTCTCAGAGCAGGCAGTGGCAGATTATGATTTCTCGTCAAACCCGCCGCATTCGTGGTATGCAACACATGGTAAAACGCCTCACTGTTTGGCATGCGAGAAGGGTGTGAAAGGCCGAGTGCATTCCAAGCAGTGCAAAGAGCGGTATCGTGATTGGTTGACGGCGGAACGTAGCAAATTGCAGGCAAGTGCTGGAGATACTGGATCTTCAGGAGATGCAATTCCATCGGGTGCGAATGCGGTGCCAGATGGAAGTGGTGAGATGAGGCAGCCTGGGACTCAGCAACCTAGTCAATCGTCGAGACCGACAAGTGTGGGTATGCCAGTTTCAGATGTTGAGAGAGGTCAAGAGTTGCCTGCGAGTAGAGGGAATTCAAATGAAGCAGCCATGGACATTGACATGCCCGCAGCGTCAGAGCCTGAAGCAGGATCGCCAGGACCGCAAGCCGACGAGCAGATGGACGTTGTGGACGATGACGAGCAGTCCATGGTCAATGTGCTGCAAGCCAAGTTGATGCCGGAACCGGATCTCGAGTTGTTGCATGCAGCAGTTGGAAATTACAGGCAGAATGCAGTTTATGCAGGAGCAGCTACTCGCAAAGTTCAGTTGTGTGGAGCCAATGTTCTGGTGAATGTTCCCACAAGTTGCTGTGACGAAGCAGGACGTTCTCTGGATGGGAGTCTGGCAGCAGAAGGGATGTGTGTGGAGTTTAAACACATGACCACGAAGCACGTGGGTAGGCCAGTCACAGAAGTAGAGGCAAATGCATTGGCGCAAGAGTGGAACATTCGCATCATTTCTTGCAGATGGGTGTTGAAGGAAAAGGAGGATGCTGTGCGGTCAAGATGTGTCGTGAGGGACATAGCTCATCAGGGAGCGGGATCAGCAACAAGCCTGGGTTTTAGCAGCCCTACAGCTTCGTCAGATGCTATGAGGATGGCGTTGGCAATGGCGGGATATCATGACATGTCGATACTGTCGGGAGACGTGTCTGCAGCTTTTATGGCAAGTCCTTTGCCAAAGAATGTGCGGGCTATTGTGCGGATGCCTTCAGGAACCAGATATGCCAGCGATGGCAGTCCGGTGTTTTTGGTGCTCTCCAAAGCCATGAATGGCCTCAGATTCGCAAGTTTGGCATGGACTCGATATTTCACAAGCTTGGCAAAACAGCACTTGAACCTGAATTCCAATCCTGTGGAGCCCACCTGTTTTGTGGGACACTTTCATTGCGACGGCATTGATGACAAGTTGCTCCCACATCAGAAGAAGATGATAGTGGTGCTGTACGTGGATGACATTTTGTTCATGTCGTCGTCGCAGCATAGGAATCGTGCAGCTTTGAAGATTCTGGTAGACGCCGGTCTGGAGCTGAGAGAGACCGGTGCTTTGGGAAATTCTTTTGAAGGCGGTGGTGAGCTTGAATTTCTGAGCAGGTGTTTGCAGAGACAGCCGGGCGAAACGACAATCAGTGCAGCGTGCAAACTCGATTACTACAAGTCCATTGCGGAACTGAAGCTGGCCGCCGGTTTGAAGCCAATTGGGACAATTCCACAGCTTAAGCAGCATTTGGATGCCCAGGATGAGCAGTCGATGCGGGAGCTGGATGCTGAGATGGCCACGCATTATCGCTGTTTGCTGGGTAAACTGGCGTGGCTTGTTCCTTTTAGGCCTGATCTGGCGGTGGCCATATCTATGTTGTCAGTTGGGCAAGCACAACCGCAACTGAGACATGAGCGAGCCTTGAAGCAATTGACTCGCTATGTGCTTGCAACGGCGCATGCCAGGATGCTCTTTCCAAGTCTGCACGTCAGTGAGGTGCTGCCATCAGATGGTGATCATTCAGAGTTTGGACTCATTGTGATGACAGATGCGTCGTTTGCGCCCATGACGGCATTGCAGAGGAAGTCAGTTACCGGGACGATTTCAATTTGGCTGAATTCGATTGTTTCGTTCTCATCAAGACTGCAGTCAACAGTGGCGTTGTCTTCAGCAGAAGCAGAGTTGACGGCTATTCAAGAAGCTTGTTGTCAAGCGCAGTCTTTGATGTACTTGACGGGATTCATGATTTCGGAAGAAATCTCAGAGCAAGTGGAAGTGGATTTTTCACAATATGTGCCAGCAGCTTGTATCTTTTCGGACTCACGAGCTGCATGTGACGCACTGAAGCGAATGGATGTGCAGCGAAAGCTGAGACATGCGGAAATCAGATGGTTTTTTGTGAGAAGGCTGATTGAAGAAGAGGTGGTCACGTTGGCGTGGCTGTCTGGGTCAGTCAATTTGGCAGACTTTTTCACTAAGGTGCTGGTGGGGGAACATTTCGCCTCATTTCGGAGCCGCTGTGGAGTGGTTTTGTGTGGCCCAAATGTCGAGCTGAGCATCCCCACCAAGGCCAACAAGGCCAAGGAGAAGCAGAAGTCTCGACCCAGCAGTGATGAGCAATCCGTCAGGTCAGATCCAAGTGCCTTGGTCGATTCAGAAGAAATTGGCATTTCGGATGAGGATCCTGATGACATGTCGCCAATTGTTGATGTGACGCTGGCCTCATTTGCTGAGAATTTGTCGTCGGAGTGGACAATTGCAGGCAATATCAATTTCCTGCTGATTGAAGTTTGCTGTTACGCCGACTCACCGCTGGCTTCTCATTTCGATTCTCTTGAGGAGTGCAAGGCTTGGAGAGTTCTGGAGGAACATGACTTTAGGAAGTTCAGCACAGTGCTCAAAATTGAGCAGAGTATCGGAAAAGCCCGTGAGGTTAATCCGAATGTTCGTGTATGGATTCATTTTTCATTGCCTTGTGCCGGAGGGTCAAGACTGATTCAGCGGCGGAGTGTGCAACGAGCAGACAGGCAGAAAGGAAATGATCTTCGAATTGCATTCAAGCAGATGCTGGCAAGCAGCAAGATGTTGGTGAGATCCCTGAAGCTGGACAAAATGGATCAGGCCAGCTTTGAGCTTTCAGCAACATGCTCATACTGGAAGTGGCGCACAGTGCATCGGTTGCGGATGGTTGTGGCACCTCATGTCTGGTTTGCAGCATGCCCCAGATTGTGTGCAATGAAGGAGGGTCAGACAGCGGATGTCAGGAGACCTCTTTCCAAGGCGTGGAGAATTATTTCCACATCACCATGTTTGACCACAAGCCTGAAACAGTTTGAAATGTGTCAGCATGAGGCGCATACTGGGCCCAATTACGGGTCGACATCTCGATACCCATTGACCCTGGTCAAGGCCATTTGCAGGAGCTTCACTGCAAAGGAGAGCATTCCGCCGGATTTGGAGCGAATTTGGTGAGAGAAAAAGATCCTATCAGCAGATGTGCCTTTGTGTCGTTCGAGATGCTTTTCTTGACTATTTTTCACGCCATGCCAAGGAGGTGCTTCGTTTTCTTGTTATGTGTGCTATGGCATTTCGTGTCAGACGGCTCAGGGATGATGCAGTTGTTGAAAGGGGGACAATTTGCGATGCTCTACAACCACCCACATGACCACCATCACATGGTTTCTCATTGTATTTGTGTTCATGGTTTTGTCTTTTTGCTCAGTTTCACAATCGTGGCAGCATGGAATTCGAGATGGTCGTCGTGTTGTACACGGCAGTGATCATGATGGTGACGACAGGGATACTGAACTGGCGCATTTGTTTGCGGCGATTGTGTCGTGTTCAGGTGATTCAGGTGAGCCGCTGTCGAGATTCGATTTGCGATTCGGGAGATGAGCAAGTAGCGACATCTTCATCGGGAAGTTTTCCTGCCTCGACTCAAACGAGTGCGAAGAGTGCAGCTCGACGGCATGGAATGCCCGTCTATATTTTTGGTTCATCCGGAGGGGAGGTGTATCATCATCCTGATTGTCACCACCTGCAGAGAACAGATGTCTTAAAGGCGACAAGACTCCGTCCGTGCAAGAACTGCGTGAATTTTTGGTTCGGCTAAAGCCAGGAGTTCGGGCACGATGTATGTGAGAACGTGGCAGTCTTAATCCAAAAGGGGGTGTGAAGATACACATCTCAGATGTCTTAATCCTGTCACGTGTTCAGTGCAGACAGTTGACATTGCAACGTGCAATCGCGGACTTGTATGACCGCCAATCCTTACAGCAGTGAAAGCAGATTGCTGCTTCATTTGTACATTTGTGTATTCTTGCAGATTTGTGTCCATTTGTGCTGTCGCTGGAGCAATCCGGTATGGTTGGACATGCAGATTTGATTGGTGAAGACGAGAGCTCGTTTGAGCAACCTGTGTTCATGAAATCAGCAGATTTCACTTGCAGAAGTGTGCTGATTTGAGATTTGGTTGTTTTTGCAGACGTATGACGCCCGTTTGCTTCGAGACATGGTGCGTTCAAATTGTAATACAGTGACAATTTGGTTGGTGCAAACGAGAGCTCAACTGAGCCACGTGGATGCAATATAATTAGCGTATACGGTGCAGAGCAGTCTTTTATTGTTGGAGCAACGCGGTTCTCTTGAAACGGCAAGCATCCCAATGCGTCGCAGTGTGCAGTGAAAGCCTTTGTGAGTTTGGATTTCTTTTCTGGAGACGAGAACATTGGTGGCTTGCCATGCCTCGAGATCTAGCAGTTGCAGGATCAGAAAGTGCAGAGTGCAGCGCACGTCCGTGCGCACTTGTGAAACACCGTGACGCAATTTATGCAATTGGTGCCTTCAGCACAAATTAGTGCATCGGCATGTCTTTGGTCACTGTAGGTGATCAGCAGAAGAATTAGTGTGATCCGCAGATGTTTGCAACGTGAGTTGAGTTGCATTGCATTGTAGATATCGTTTGTGTATACAAACCAGCCCAATTCGCCATATGGCTTATGACATGCTCGTGTGACCAGTTGTAACACGTGAATTTTTGTGCTTTGGCTCAAGGCACGGCTCAAGTACAGTTTTGCAGAGCCCAGTGTTGTCACACGTGGTTTGAATACAGTTGCACCCGCCATAGCCGCAGAGGAGAAAGTGCATTGCTTGTGAACACTGCGTGGACTCCAGATACATATACTTCGTGTGTTTTGGACCTGGATATTGATATATTTTGGGTTCAGAAGTTTCGCATAAACCCTAAACCCTAAACCCTAAACCCTAAACCCTAAACCCTAAACCCTAAACTCTAACGCGCCCAGCATAGGGCGCGTCTGCGTTTCATCCTTTTACGGCCGATGGCGGCCGACAAGTCTTTAGCTTGGAGGCTTCTAGCTGGAATCCAAGCATCGCCTTATGGGCATCCTCAAAGAATCCTATGTTGTATACCCTAAACTGGAAACACGAGACCGTGAAGGGTCCCGCTCAATGCTCTTTGGAAGCTGTTGATAAAGTTGCAAAGATCTTGTCATTTGGCTCCTTTCTGGGCTTGGCCAGCCGCTGATAAACTGTTCATATGGTGCGATGCAAAAATGGCAATCCAAGCTCAAAGTGTAAAGATCTGGCCATGTGGCTCCTTTCTGGGCTTGGCCAGCCGCTGATAAATTGTTCATATGGTGCGATGCACACATGGCCACCCAAGCTCAAAATGTAAAGATCTGGCCACGTGGCTCCTTTCTGGGCTTGGCCAGCCGCTGATAAATTCATACGGCGCAGTGCAAAAATGGCAATCCAAGCTCAAAATGTAAAGATCTGGCCCTTTGGCTCCTTTCTGGGCTGAGATGGCTGTTTTATCAAAGGCAGCTGGCGTGGTCCTGTTTTTCCAGAGACCGCCAGATTTGAGCCACAGACGGCCAATTCCATATGAGCAGTTTATCAGCGGCCGGGCCAAGCCATTCTTATTTAAAAAAAACAGCCCGATGGCCGTTTTATCCAGGCCAGCTCCAAAGCCACGGATGGGGAGCCACAGCTGGCCAGTTGCAAAAGCAATTTATCTGCTAAAAGCTGCGAAAAGGCAACTCTCTTGATTTACAAAGACACCTTGTAACTGTTTGAAGAGGCTTCCTAAATCTGCATTCTCTTTAGCGCGAGCTCTTTCTTTTGTGTAAGCTAAAATAATTTCCTTGCGTTGAATCTGGAGCTAGACTTGGCTTTCTTCTTGTGAGTGAGGGGCCTTTACCCAGAGCTCGGTCCTTCACTTCTCCACCGCTGGCGTGAAATGGGCTGGAGTGAGCTTGCCCGCCAAGGAGTACGCGGTAGACCGCTCCACGCGACTCAGCGCTGTGTAAGCAACGGCTGGCAAGTTTGGCGTGTCCAGCCAGACTGTGATGTGCTCCACCTCATCTCCCAGCACTTTCTGAACCGTGGACGCGTAGCCCAGGCGAATGGGGAAGTAGGTGACGTTCCCGCGCTCCACGTCTGTCCATGGAGTGATGTAAGGTCGCTGACCACGCCTCCGCGCAACACAGCATGCCGTTGACATAGTCATCTTTCTTCCGGATGTTCTTCGTGAGGTAGAGCTGAACACCTTTGTAAATCGCCACTTCTGAGGGCTCGGGCGGGCGATCCCCTCGCAATTTTCCAGCTTCGTAATTGTCAGGATTCACCTCGACGTCGCCTGGCAAGACAACCCAAGGCGCTTTCCGCGGGCGCTTCAGCTGTAGGACCAGGCTGTTCAGCTGGGCAGCTTTCTTCTTGGTGCAAGTGACCATGGTTGTGTTGGGGAAGCGAGCCAAATGTTTGCGGAGCTCGGGCAAAGTCGGCTCTTCGCCAGGCCAAGCCTTGTGGCCTCGGCACAAATCCTTCAGCAGGCGTTGGGACGGCTGGCAGGTTCGTAGCGCCCGCAGCTTCTCCAAGAATGCGGGGCCCTTGCAGCGGTGCGCTTCAGTCAACTTCGCAAAGAAGACTTTGCTCCGCTGCCACGCCGAGGATTCCCACGGACGCACAGGCGCAACGCCTGGCAGCTGACACTTGTCGCCGAGGAAGACCAAGGCTGGCAGGCATTCGGCGTGCCGCCATAGGCGCAGGATGCGCTCGAAGTCCTCGGCGCTCAGTTGCTGCACTTCATCGACAACAACCAGGTCGATGCCGTGGAGGGCGTGAACAGTCTCCTGCTCTGGCAAGTGCAATTGAAAGGCAGCGGTGTGGGTATCCACAACGAGGTTCTCGCGCTCTCGCAATTTGGCCCGACTGCGCGCCGCAAACTGCGCAGTCGGCAACGCGCAGAGGACCTCGCCGCCTTGCTCCAGCACGCGCTCGACTTGCGTCCGAAGAACTGTGCTCTTGCCTGTCCCGGGCTCGCCCAGGCAGACAATTGGGCGGTGAGGCGGCTTGCCCGCCTCGTCTCTGGCCGCCTGCGCCTCGGGCTCTGCGGCCGCAGTTCTTGCCCTGGTTGCTGTAGCCACACGCTCCTCAATTTGCTGCGTTAGCAAGGCTTGGTGGCCTTGGAAGACAACGTGCTCCGGCCCCGCGGCCGCCGCGGGATTCTCTGGCGCGTCGACGGCCTCGTCGGCAAGGTCGACGCGTCCGGCCAGGTAGCTGTCGACCGCCTCCGCGTGGGCCGCAGCAAAGCGAAGGAAGTCGCCCCGCACTTTCTCTGAGATGCCCTCCGCGATCATGTCCTGTTCCATGGCTGCCGGATTGCGCCAGAAGCCGCGCATGCTTTCTGGTAGGTCGGGCTTGCGGTCGGTGGTCAGCAGGGCCGCCGCAAAGCTGTGGTAGCGCTTCGGCACACGCTCCTCAAGCTCCGGGAAGTCAAACTCCTGTAAGTTGCGGAACGGCGCGTTCATGAGTAACCACTGGCCGTAGAAGTCGTCGTTGAGCCGCCAAAGATATTGCACGGCAACCGCGATTTGGCCACGGGGGGGCGTGTTGTTGGCGAACTTGGACAGCGTCGCAGCTTTGGCGGGGTTGTTGTCGGGCAAGGCCTTGTAGTCCCGCTTGACCCGCTGCGCGATGTCGCCATCGTCTGTGGACTTCCGCAAGAAGTCAAGGAAGCTGAGATCGCAAGCGCGCCAAGCACTGTCCATGTATTGCTGCAGCTGCTTGGACGGCTGTTCCCAGCTTTGGGGCAACCAAGTCCCTCTTGCCACCTGACTGCGTGCCCATGTCCCATTGCTTGTAGTTGCCGCAGAGCTGCAGCACCATCTCAGGCTCCAAGGGGTGATATTCGAACAAGACTTTTCTGGCAATGCTATTGGCCGCTGCACTGTCGCTCATCCACTCCTGAAAGCTGCTGTCTGACCACTTCGCAACATACTTCGCCACGTAGGTGAGCAGAAGCTGGTGGCCGTCCGAAGCTTGCAAGTCTTGATGACAGCGGAAGCAATCCATCAAGTCGGGGAAGAAGGCTCGGAGCCCAGATTCGGCTGCTTCTGCGGAGTGATGTAGTCGGAGGCGGTCTGCCGCCGCGTCCCAGCAAGAGCGCCCTTCCCAGACAGGCCAGCAAGACTCCCCGCATCTTGTTGAGAGCCTTGCACGAAGGCGGCCAGATCAGGGGCGCGTTCCGCGTTCGGCCACTCTGCGAAGGCGCATCTTTCCCAGTCAACGCGCTCGGGGCTGTCCAACCAGAAGAGCACGTGCAAGTGGGGCCGGCCACTGCCATGGTAGCGCTGCGCGCCCGCCTTCTTGCTGCCATCCTGGAACTCCAGACGCGTGAAGAAGTGGAAGCAGCCGGCTCGCCTTCTGCGAGTTGGCCTTGCAGCAGATAGCGCGACCACTTTGCCTTGTCTCCGGGCGCGCCAGCCCCGCCCGCCACGAAGCCGCGAACCGCCTCCAGCACGCAATGCGCGATGTGGAGCGTCTCGTGCGCAGGCGCGCCGTAGCGAGCGCGCAGTTGCTTGCGAAGCTCGTTGAGCAGGAAGTCGCTGTAAGGAAAGCTCAGTTCCCAGGGCGCGAAGGTCCAATAGAGCTGGGGCGGGCCAATCTGCCGGACCAGGTCTTGGAGCCCGGCCAACACGGCGCGCCAGTACAGCGGCGACATGGGGTGTTGGGCCATCATCAGTCGCATGTTACTGCCCTGCCGCTCAGCCATGTTCTTCTTGGCGCCAAGCTCGCTCCACAGCTGCAGGTCGTAGACAAACTGCAGAAGGGGGAAGTTTGCGCCGTAGCCAAGCAGCGGCCCCATCAGCTTTGCGCGGAAGCTGCGCTTGACACTGTGGCGCTGGCCATCCGCTCCTTCCACACCCTCGAGCTCCGCCTCGTCGTGCTCCCGCTCCAGGCGGCGCTGGTCTGTGTAGCGCTCGTGCGTCTCGCACATGGCTGTTGTCCAGTAGAGGGTTGGCCACACAGCGCACTCCAGGCCCAGCTCCTCGATGAAGTGCAAGGGACGCTTAGGCGCTGGCCTCGTCGTTGAGCAAGTGCCGCAGCGCCGCCTTGGCCTGCCGCCGCTCGCTTCGCTGAGACAGCTCCGCAATCTTCTGCTCCGGAGTCTTGGTTGCCCACGAGAACCGGATCATGCGGACATGCTTCCGGTACCCGTTGTCGGCGCGGCTCTCTGGGCCAAGGTCGAAGTCCAGCAGGCGCAGCGATGCGGCGGCCTCCTCACTCAGACCTCGCAGCGGCTCTGGAACGTCGCCTGGTTGTGGGACGTAATGTTTGCGCGAGCCTCGCTTGCAGGTCTTGCAGGCCGAGGGCTGGATGGTGGCTGCGTGCTCCTCTTCTTCAAAGCGTGTGGTAGTCACAGTAGAGGGTTGGCCACACAGCGCACTCCAGGCCCAGCTCCTCGATGAAGTGCAAGGGACGCTTAGGCGCTGGCCTCGTCGTTGAGCAAGTGCCGCAGCGCCGCCTTGGCCTGCCGCCGCTCGCTTCGCTGAGACAGCTCCGCAATCTTCTGCTCCGGAGTCTTGGTTGCCCACGAGAACTGTTCATTTAGCTCCTTTCTGGGCTTGATCAGCCGCTGATAAACTGCTCAATGCGGCGCAATGTAAAAATAGCAACAGGCTCAAAATGTAAAGATATGGTCATTTGGATCCTTTCTGGGCTTGGCCAGCCGCTGATAAACGGTTCATATGGCGCAATGTAAAAAATAACCTCTAGGAGTGTAAAAAACGACGTTTCCGCTCCTTACATTGCGTCTGCGGGCGAAGTTCGGCCCCGGCCACGGGCCGGGCCCCGGGCCGCGCACGCTTTTCTCCGGACTAGCCCTGCCTTCTATTTTAATACAGTTTCAGCTTTGCGAAAGGCCTCCAAACAGCCCCCGGCAGGGCCCAGAAAAGGCTTCAAGAATCGGTCGCCCAGATTCTGGGCGACGCTTTTTCGTCGCCCAGATTCTGGGCGACGCCTCCAAAGCACCTTCCGGGCCAGCGAAAGTGCTCCTGCGAAAACTTGATTGTAAAAATCGGCTGCGACGTCGGCCAAGCCATCAGCTCTTTTTCCCCCGAGCTCGGGGGAAGACAAGGGGGTTGAACCCTAAACCATAAAAGGGTGCAATTTTGGGTGGTAGGGGTGGGCCTCATTCCGCATGGCGCCGTTGGGCCCTCGACCCTTTCAGGGGAGGGCCCAGGCGCCCCCGCTGTAGACACCCTAAACCCTAAATCTTCTCTTCAATGGAGATTTAAACCCTAATGTATCAGTGTTTCCGATTTGGTTCGCCCCCCCTTGAGCTCTTCTTCTCCCAGAAGAGGATTAAAGAAAGGTCTTAGGAAATGCCTTGGCTCTGTCCCGGGCTGGCTCAAAGCCTCTTCTTCGCTCTGTCCTGGGCCAGCTCCAAAAGCTGTTCTTAGCCGTCCCAGCCCTGCTCGAACCTCTTCTTTGGCCAGCCACTGATAAACTGTTCATACGGCGCAATGCAAAAAATTGCAATCCAGGCTCAAAATGCAAAGATCTGGCCATTTGGCTCCTTCTACGCGTGGCAAGCCGCTGATAAACTGTTCATATGGCGCAATGTAAAAATGGCCATCCAGGTTTAAAATTTAAAGATCTGGTCCTTTTGCTCCTTCTGGGCTTGGCCAGCCGCTGATAAACTGTTCATATGGCGGAATGCAAAAATAGCCATCCAGGTTCACATGTAAAGATCTGGTCATTTGTCTCCTTTCTGGGCTTGGCCAGCCGCTGATAAACTGTCGCAATGCAAAAATGGCCATCCAAGCTCAAAATGTAAAGATCTGGTCATCTAGCTCCTTTCTGGGTTCGCAAGCCGCTGATAAACTGTTCATATGGTGCAATACAAAAATTGCCACTCAAGCTTGAACATCCAAGCTCAAAATGTCAAGATTTAGCCTCCTTTCTGGGTTTGGTCAGCCGCTGATAAACTGCTCATATGGTGCAATACAAAAATTGCCACTCAAGCTTGAAATGTCGAGGCCTCTTTTCCGGGCTTCGCTAGCCGCTGATAAACTGTTCATACGGCGCAATGTAAAAATGGCCAGCCAAGCTCAAAATGTAAAGATCTGGTCATTTGGCTGCTTTCTGGGCTTGGCCAGCCGCTGATGAATTGTTCATATGGCGCAATTTAAAAAATGGCCATCCAAGCTTGAGAAGTCAAGATCTGGCCATTTGTTGCTGTTCGAAGAGCGTTTCAATTTCCTCTTGCGGAGCAAGATACAATTAGCAACCGGGCTTGCGATGACTTCCAGAGTTGGGGAGTTTATCACTCGCAACCCCCGTCTTGAAATTTGGAGAAACCGAAGAACTCGCCTATGTTGTGGGTAACCAATCTGGGTGGGTGGGAAAGCCAACAAAACTTCTCTCAATCCATTTGATATACCCTCTAGACCCTAAACCCTAAACCCTAAATCTTCTCTTCAATGAAGATTTAAACCTTAATGTATCAGTAGGTCCGGATTGACCCGCGGGCCTTGGGCTCTTCATCTCCGAAGAAGCTTTCTTCTTTGGGGGAGGGAAAGGTCACAGCATATTCTGGGCCAGCTCCGAGGCGCCAGCTTGGAAGCCAGCTCAGAAGCGCCAGCTCAAGCTTTCCTTCTTGGTTCTGCGCCAGCTCACATTTGTCAAGGCTCTGCAAAAAGCTTGGATCTGGAATCGCCTTGAAAATTAATCCTGGGCTTAGCCAGCCGCTGATAAACTGTTCATATGGCGCAATATCAAAACGGCCAGCTTGGCTTGAAATGTAAAGATCTGGTCATTTGGCTCTCTCTGGGCTTGGCCAGCCGCTGATAAACTGCTCCTATGGCGCAATGTCAAAACGGCCAGCTTGGGTTGAAATGTAAAGATCTCGTCATTTGGCTCCTTTCTGGGGTTGGCCAGCCGCTGATAAACTGCTCATGTGGCGCAATGTCAAAACGGCCAGCTTGGCTTGAAATGTAAAGATCTGGTCATTTGGCTCCTTTCTGGGGTTGGCCTGCCGCTGATAAACTGCTCATATGGCGCAATGTCGAAACGGCCAGCTCGGCTTGAAATGTAAAGATCTGGTCACTTGGCTCCTTTCTGGGCTTGGCCAGCCGCTGATAAACTGTTCATACGGCGCAATGTCAAAACGGCCAGCTTGGCTTGAAATGTAAAGATCTGGTCATTTGGCCCCTTTCTGGGGTTGGCCAGCCGCTGATAAAGTGTTCATACGGAACGATGTAAAAATCGCAATCCTTGCTTGAAATGTAGAGATCTTGTTATTTGGCTCCTTTCAAATCTTTTCCAGGAAGAGAGGAAATAAGATCTAGCTTATCATTTGGCCTCTTTCAGAAGCCAAGCCTCTTTTTTGGATGGCTTTTTGAGTCTTCAAAATCACGAATCGGATTGAATCTGTTCATGTAGCAAAGGTACAAATTGCCATCCGGGCTTGAAATGAACAGATCTGCTCGTTCGGCTGAGCCCGCTCTCCTCTTTCTCTAAGCTTTCAAAATCTTGGGTCTGGGCTGGCCAAAAAAAAGCAACCGGGCTTGCAATGACTTCCAGAGTTGGGGAGTTTATCGTTCGCGACCCCCGTCTTAAAATTTGGAGAAACCGAAGAACTCTCCTATGTTGTGGGTAACCAGTCTGGGTGGGTGGGAAAGCCAACAAAACTTCTCTCAATCCATTTGATATACCCTCTAGACCCTAAACCCTAAACCCTAAACCCTAAACCCTAAACCCTAAACCCTAAACCCTAAACCCTATAAACCCTAAACCCTAAACCCTAAACCCTAAACCTTAAACCCTAAACCCTAAACCCTAAACCCTAAACCCTAAACCCTAAACCCTAAACTCAAGGCCGAGCGCCGTGCCGCAAGCGCTCGGCCGCAGCAGCTGCAGTGGTGCTGGCGCAGAGCGAGTCCGGCATGGCGAGCGGAAGCGCCCCGAGTTGCGTTCCTCTGCAACGAGCGCGGTTTGGAGCTGTCGCTCCCGCTGCCAGCGCCAGCTGGCCTTAGACTGAGTAACCCCAAACCTTCAACGAAGCGCAGCGTCCTCCTTATGAACTTTATCAAGGCTCCTTATACGAAGCTTTAGAAGAAGCTTTATGAGAAGCTTTAGAAGAAGCTTTGTAAGAAGCTTGAAAAGAAGCTTTATAAGAAGCTGCCCGCTTTCTAAAAATGGCTCGACTTGGCCGTTGATAAACTGCTTGTACGGGGCAATATGAAATCGGCCATCCGCGGCCCAAATCTACTAGATCTGGTCATTTGGACGCTTCTGGTTGATAAAATGGCCATTGAGGCTGGCGGGCCTTGATAAACGACCATCGGCTTGCTACCAGCCCTTGATAAAAATGGCTTGGCCTGGCCGCTGATAAACTCCTTACACGGGACAATATGAAATCGCTCGAATGTAAAGATCTGGACATTTGGCCGCTTTTGGTTGATAAAACAGCCACACGCCGGCCACTGACCGGGCTGCGGATGGCCGATTTCCTATTGTCCCGTACAAGCAGTTTATCAGCGGCCAGGCCGAGCCATTTTTAGGAAGGGCTGGCAAAGCGAATTGCAATTTTATCAAGGCCCGCCAGCCGCAGTGGCCGTTTTAGCAAAGCCGATGGCCGTTTTATCAAGTTTTATCAACAATGGCCGCTTCACCAAGGTCGAGGACCAGGCCAGTGGCCGCAATGGCCGTTTTATCAATCAGAAGCGGCCCTTGGCCTTGATAAAAGTTGATAAAACTGCCACTGGCCGGCCTTGATAAAACAGCCATCGGCTGGCCGGCCTTGATAAAGCGGCCATTGCACTTTGCCAGCCTTTGATAAAAAATGGCTCGGCCTGGCCGCTGATAAACTGGCCATCCGCAGCCCAAATCTAGGAGATCTGGCCATTTGACCGCTTCCGGTGGATAAAACGGCCATTGCGGCCACTTGGCCTTGATAAAGCGGCCACTGTTGATAAAACGGCCATAGGGCGCTAAAACAGCCATTGGCTGCGATAAGGCCGCCATTAGGGGCTGCCAGCCTTGATAAAACGGCCATTGGCTTTGCAAGCCTTTCGGGGCTTTGATAAAACGGCCATCGATTGGATTGGCCGCCCTTGATAAAACGACCATTGGGGCTGACCGGCCTTGATAAAACGGCCATTGCCTTTGATAAAACGGCAATTGCCCTTTGATAAAACGGCCATTGCGGCGATTGCCTTGATAAAATTGCAACCCTTGATAAAAATGGCTCGGCTTGGCCGCTGATAAACTGCTTATACGGGGCAATATGAAATCGGCCATCCGCAACCCACATCTAAAGATCTGGCCATTTGTCCGCTTCTGGTTGATAAAACGGCCATTGCGGCCTGGCCCTCGCCCTGGATAATCTGGCCCGCCCGTGTTGCGACAGAGGCTTCGGGCCGCATATGCCGCGGCGGCGTCCAAGATCCCCCCGCTTTGCATCGCTCGGAAACTTGTTTCGGAAAGCCCGTCCGGCCACTCCCCAGCGCCAAAACGACGGAAGCAAGCGCGAGGGAGGTTGTCGCAGAAGCTTCGGAAAATTGTTGCGGGAAGCCCGACGGGCCAGCCCCCAGCGCCAAACTAACGGAGCGTGCGCGAACGACGGCGCGGGTTTGCCATGGCTGTCGCGGAAGCTTCGGCCGTCGGGCCAGCTCCCAGCGCCAAAATTACGGAAGCGAGCGCGAGCGACGCGCCCTCCGAGGCTGTCGTGGAAGCTTCGGCCGTCGCCCAGAAAGTTTTCTCGGGACGCAAAACGACGGGAACAAGCTTTCGGGCAGCCCGACGGGCCAGACCCAAGCCCAAACCTTCGACGATTCTTTATGAGAAGCTTTGGATAAGAAGCTTGAAAAGAAGCTTTATAAGAAGCTGTATAAGAAGCTTTAAAAGAATATGAAGCTTCATAAGAAGCTTTGTAAGACGCTTTATAAGAAGCTTTTTTCAATTCTTTCTCAGGAGTGATAACCTGGGACAATATGAAATCGGCCATCCACAGCCCAATTCCACAGATCTGGCAATTTTCCGCTTCTGACTGATAAAACGGCCCTTGCGGCCACTGGCCTGGTCCTCGGCCTTGATAAAACTGCCATCGGCTTTGATAAAATGGCCGCTGCGGCTGGCAAGCCTTGATAAAGTTGCCACTCTGGCAGCCCTTAATAAAAATGGCTTGGCCTGGCCGCTGATATCTCCTAAAACGGGACAATATGAAATCGGCCATCCGCAGCCCGAATCTAAAGCTGGTTTGTCCGCTTCTGGTTGATAAAACGGCCATTGCGGCCACTGGCCTGGTCCTCGCCCTTGATAATCTGGGCCGCCCGTGTTGCGACCGCGCCGGCGTCCAAGATCCCCCCGCTTTGCATCGCTCGGAAACTTGTAGCCCGTCCGGCCACTCCCCAGCCAAGCCCAAACCTTCGACGATTCTTCGCGTCGCGAAAAATGGCACGCGACGCGTCCGGGCCGGGTTTCTGCGAACCCTAAACCCTGAAAGGTTTGAGATGCGGGTGGTCAAGGGGTGGGGATGCCGCTTTCGCCGCGCGCCCCCACGACCCCCGGGGTCGAGGGCGCGCTTCATCTTGGAAACCCTAAACCCTAAACCCTAAACCCTAAACCCTAAACCCTAAATTCTCTCTTCAATGGAGATTTAAACCTTAATGTATCAGTGCTCCTGATTTGAGCCGCCCCCTTGGGCTCTTCTTCTCCCAGAAGACAATTCTGTCCTTTGGGAAGGGAAAGGTCTTAGGAAATGGCTTGGCTCTGTCCTTTGCCAGCTCCAAAGCCTTCTTCGACTCTGTCCAGCCATTGCTTCTTTTCTTCTCCAAATCACAAATCCCGCTGATAAATTGTTCAAAAATGCAATCCAGGCTTGACATGTAAAGATCTGGTCATTTTGCTCCTTTCTGGGCTTGGCCAGCTGCTGATAAACTGTTCATATGGCGCAATGCAAAAATGGACACCCAGGCTCCAAATGTAAAGATCTGGTCATTTAGCTTTTCTGGGCTTGGCCAGCCGCTGATAAACTGTTCCACCCAGGCTTGAAGTGTAAAAATCTGGTCGTTTTCCTCCTTTCTCGGCTTGGCCAGCCACTTGATAAATTGTTCATATGGCGCAATGTCAAAACGGCCAGCTCGGCTTGAAGTGTAAAGATCTGGTCATTTGGCTCCTGTCTGGGCTTGGCCAGCCGCTGATAAACTGCTCATATGGCGCAATGTCAAAACGGCCAGCTTGGCTTGAAATGTAAAGATCATCTGGCCATCGGGCTCCTTTCTGGGCTTGGCCAGCCGCTGATAAATTGTTCATACGGCGCAATGTCAAAAAGGCCAGCCTGGCTTGAAATGTAAAGATCTGGTCATTTGGCTCCTTTCCGGACTTGGCCAGCCGCTGATAAACTGCTAATTGCGCAATGTCAAAACGGCCAGCTTGGCTTGAAATGTAAAGATCTGGTCATTTGGCTCCTTTCCTGGCTTGGCCAGCCGCTGATAAACTGTTCATACGGCGCGATGCAAAAATAGCCGAAATCCTTGTTTGAAATGTAAGTTATTTGTCTCTCCTCTTTATCTAGAATCTAGGATCTTTTAAAATCTTGGGTCCTTCGTGCGGGGCCAGAAAAAAAGCAACCGGGCTTGCAATGGCTTCCAGCGTAAGCAACCGGGCTTCCAGAGTTGGGGAGTTTATCGCGCGCGACCCCCGTCTTGAAATTTGAGGAAACTAACAAACTCTCCTATGTTGTGGGTAACCAATCTGGGTGGGTGGGATAGCTAACGCAAAACTTTCTCAATCCATTTGATATACCCTCTAGACCCTAAACCCTAAATCTTCTCTTCAATGGAGATTTAAACCCTAATGTATCAGTGTTTCCGATTTGGTTCGCCCCCCCTTGAGCTCTTCTTCTCCCAGAAGAGGATTCCTTTTTTTGGGAAAAGAAAGGTCTTAGGAAATGCCTTGGCTCTGTCCCGGGCTGGCTCAAAAGCCTCTTCTTCGCTCTGTCCTGGGCCAGCTCCAAAAGCTGTTCTTAGCCGTCCCAGCCCTGCTCGAACCTCTTCTTTGGCCAGCCACTGATAAACTGTTCATACGGCGCAATGCAAAAAAAATGCAAAGATCTGGCCATTTAGCTCCTTCTACGCGTGGCAAGCCGCTGAAGAACTGTTCATATGGCGCAATGTAAAAAAGGCCATCCAGGCTTAAAATTTAAAGATCTGGTCCTTTTGCTCCTTCTGGGCTTGGCCAGCCGCTGATAAACTGTTCATATGGCGGAATGCAAAAATAGCCATCCAGGTTCAAAATGTAAAGATCTGGTCATTTGTCTCCTTTCTGGGCTTGGCCAGCCGCTGATAAACTGTCGCAATGCAAAAATGGCCATCCAAGCTCAAAATGTAAAGATCTGGTCGCCTAGCTCCTTTCTGGGTTCGCAAGCCATAAACTGCTCATATGGTGCAATACAAAAATTGCCATTCAAGCTTGAAATGTCGAGGCCTCTTTTCCGGGCTTCGCTAGCCGCTGATAAACTGTTCATACGGCGCAATGTAAAAATGGCCAGCCAAGCTCAAAATGTAAAGATCTGGTCATTTGGCTGCTTTCTGGGCTTGGCCAGCCGCTGATGACTTCTTCATATGGCGCAATTTAAAAAATGGCCATCCAAGCTTGAGAAGTCGAGATCTGGCCATTTGTTGCTGTTCGAAGAGCGTTTCAATTTCCTCTTGCGGAGCAAGATACAATTAGCAACCGGGCTTGCGATGACTTCCAGAGTTGGGGAGTTTATCACTCGCAACCCCCGTCTTGAAATTTGGAGAAACCGAAGAACTCGCCTATGTTGCGGGTAACCAATCTGGGTGGGTGGGAAAGCCAACAAAACTTCTCTCAATCCATTTGATATACCCTCTAGACCCTAAACCCTAAACCCTAAACTAGGGGGTCCACTCTCCGGCGGCCGGTAAGGCCGACGATGTAAACCCCCAACCGAAAGTGGGATGGCTACCGCGCAGCGAGCATATGCCAGGACTGCAATAGAACAAGCAAGCAATTGGTTGCCGGCCAGCCGCTAGGAGGTGGTTCGAGGTCAGTACTGACCTCTTTTATAGTATAGTTATACCCTAAGACCTGTCATGAAGCCTTAACGGAGGGCTTAACGAGGGGTCGTCTTCAGGCCACGATCTGGAGCTCGATTCCTTCAAAAACAGAAGCAGGGCGCACTTCCAAGCATGTTTGGTGCAAAAAAAGCGTGTTTTCTTGAAGTTTCTTGCGAAACAGCATGTTTCCTGCAAAGGAAGCTCCTGCCAGTAGTCATATGCTTGTCTCACGGGCTGAGCTGTCCAAAAAAAGGTTTCAGGCTCGATTCCCGGGTCTGCCCTCCTAAAAGGCAGCAGGCAGCCCAGGCAGACAGCAGCAGGCGCGGCAAGCAGAAGGCAAGGAGGCGGGCAAGCAGGCAGGCGGGCAGGCAGGCAGGCAGGCAAGCAGGCAGGCAGGCAGGCAGGCAGGCAGGCAGGCAAGCAGGCATGCAGGCACGCACGCAGGCAGGCAGGCAGGCAGGCAGGCAGGCAGGCAGGCAGGGCAGGCAGGGCAGGCAGGGCAGGCAGGGCAGGCAGGGCAGGCAGGGCAGGCAGGGCAGGCAGGGCAGGCAGGCCAGGCAGGCCAGGCAGGCCAGGCAGGCCAGGCAGGCCAGGCAGGCCAGGCAGGGCAGGCAGGGCAGGCAGGGCAGGCAGGGCAGGCAGGGCAGGCAGGGCAGGCAGGGCAGGCAGGGCAGGCAGGGCAGGCAGGGCAGGCAGTGCAGGCAGGGCAGGCAGGGCAGGCAGGGCAGGCAGGCAGGCAGGCAGGCCAGGCAGGCAGGCCAGGCAGGCAAGGCAGGCAACAGCAGGCAGGCAGAGGCAGGCAAGCAGGCAGGCAGGCAGGCAGGCAGGCAGGCAGGCAGGCAGGCAGGCAGGCAGGCAGCAGGCAGGCAGGCAGGCAGGCAGGCAGGCAGGCAGGCAGGCATCTTTAAGAAACTTGCTTGATTCTGCCAGTAGTCATACGCTTGTCTCAAAGACTCAGCCTGCATCCAAGCCCAAAGCGATGGAAGAGCTTTTGATGGGAAGGAAAAGCAAGGCAGGCCGCACCGTAAACCCTCCATTCTTGCTTGAAGCACGAGTTTAGGAGCAAAGGATGTTAAATCCTTGCAGAGGAGAAATCCATTGCTTGGGGGAAGAAACCGCCCCAGTCCTTTCCCCAAAACCTCCGACTTGCTCTCACAGCGCTGTTATAGCCTTGCAGGATAGTTTAGGAAGCCTAAACCCTAAAAGGCGGAGCGTGCAAAGGGTGGGAGCCGCCCTCTTGGCGCTGGGTGGGAAATGTCAGGCGGGGCGGCCGTTCAGGCCCCCGCTTTCAACCGCGCTCGATCGCTGAGCCCGAGCGGCAAGACTACTTAACTAAGACATGTCAAAGCTGCCGCAAAACTTACAACCAAACTCCTTCCACGCGCCGCCGAGCGCAAAACCCTAAACCCTAAACCCTAAACCCTAAACCCTAAACTTTTAGTGGCTCGCGCCAATGTGCGCCAACACAGCAAATTTTTGAAACGGTTGCTTCGGGGGCGCGGGCTTTGAGGTTTGGGGCTTCAGGTTTTCGTGTTTAAGGTTCGGGGTCGGCTTTAGGGTTTGGGGTTTTTAGGATTTTGCGGTTTTGCGTTTTGCGGCGCAGGGCTCGGCGCCGGGTCATTGTGGGGCCGGGCGACCCGCGCTTGGGAGAAGAGAAGTTCCGGTGGGCGGCGGCCATTGTTGCCAACAACGACGCCAAATACCAAATCAACAAGGACCGCGCCGAGGACTACAGCCGCGCGGCCGAGTCGCCGCTCCGCTGGTCTGTGGCCCTGGACGCGCCGTCCGCCGAGGTTCTGCAGACGCAGGCGCGGGGGGAGCGGGAGAAAAAGTTCAGGGCGCGAGGGGGGCTTCCCTGCGCGCGCAGGAGTGCGACAAGGCCGCGCGGGTCCGGTGGCTCCAGTATCACGACCGGGACACCGAGAACCTCTCCGGCATGCTGCCGCTAGCCGTCGGGATGCGCGTGGTCTACCCGGTCTACCCCGCCCGCAAGGTCTGGAAGCTGGACAGCTGCCGCTGGCCCCGGCCTACGCGATCACGGCCCACGGCAGCCAGGGCAAGACGCTGCCTGCGGCGCTAGTGGACTTCAACGTCGACAAGCGGACCGACGTGACCTTTAAGACCGTGGCTGCGAGCAGGGTCCGCTCCAGGGAGGACGTCTTGATCTTGAGGCGCGCGCGGGAAAGAGGGAAGGGGGGGGCGGGGGAAGGGAGGGAAACAAAAGCAGGTCGCTTCGCCGCAGGCCGTTCGAGCGCTGGCTCTACACCCGTGGCGCGCCGGGAGCCCGGCGCTCCTGCTGCAGCAACTGCGAGGCGAGGAGGTGAATTGGGAAGCCTTCAGGGAGGCGAAGGCGCCCTCCGCGGCGTGCGAGAAACGCAAAGAGGCCAAGACGCTGGACTACTTCTCCGATCGGCAGTGGGAGCGCGTCCGGGCCAACCGCTCGGCCATTTGCCTTGCCTGCGGCCCCGGCAAGGGCGAGCAGAAGGCGCTGAAGCGGAAGCTGCCCTCCGGCCTGGCGCGCTTGGACTGCCGCGGGTGTAAATTCCGGAAGCTGGAGGACGCTTTCCCACGGGCGCAGCTTCAGCAGGACGATTCTGAGGCGAAGCGCCGCTGTCTCAAGTGTTTGAAGGAAGTTGACATTTTGGAGTGCTCCGTCTGCGAAAGCACGAAGCAGATCTCCGAATTCAACAGCGCGATGGCGACCATGCCGTGGGCGGCGGTTTGCGCTGATTGCGCGGCCGACGTGAGAAGGCAGCCTAAGTGGGGCCGCGCCGGCTGGTTCACTTGCCGGACTTGCGACTTGTTCTTTCCGGGGGCCGGCGCTGCGGAGCACAACGTCCTCCCCTCGTCGGCCCGCAGCCAGCGCTGTTTGAATTGCGCTTCGCGCGGCTCTTGGGCTAAGGGCAAGAGCACATGCCGCAAATGCGGCGGCGCGTGGAGCGAGCCACGCGGGCAAGGGAGCGACAAGCGCCAAAGGCTTTGCCCAAAGTGCAGACCGAAAGCAAGTCGCGCGAAGCGCGCGTGATAAGTGATCGCGGCCGCTCGGGGCAAAAAGCTAGCTCGAGGTGCCCGGGGGGAGAGGGCGAGCGGGGGGAAGGGAGAGCGTGACGGAGAAGGTCTGAGCGATTTTTCGTGGGGCCTTGAGCCGCGGTCCTGGCTCGACGCGCGCGGGCTCAAGGGGGCTCCAGGGACGCTCTCGCTCTCTTCCGCGCCCGAACTACTCAGGACTCGGGAGCCGCAAGCTGCGAGCTTGCTCGCGTTCGCCTTTCCCGCTCGTCGGCGTCAGGAGCTGCACTGCTGGGGAAGCGCCCCGGAGCTCTGGCGCAAATCCTAAAACTTGAAAATCGAAATCCTTAGCCCCCGAATCCAAAACCCTGAGCGCGAAACCAAAAAAACCCCGAGCCCCAAATCCTCAAAGTTCAGGGTTTGGGGTTCGCGGGACTCGGCGTTTGGGATTTCGGGCGCCCGGGGTTTAGGGCTTAGGATTTTTGAGGTTTGGGGCGCGGGGCTCAGGATTTCGAAGGTTCGGGGTTTAGGATTCCCAAGGCGCCCGTAGACCATTTCATCGCCCGTAGACCATTTTATCGCCCCCAATTGCCGTTTTATCGCCCCCAATGGCCGTTTTATCAAGCGAAGGCAGCCCGTAGACCATTTTATCAGGCAAGCCCGTAAACCATTTTATCACGCCCGTAGACCATTTTAGCGCCCCCAATGGCCGTTTTATAAGGCAGCCCGTAGACCATTTTATCGCCCGTAGACCATCTTATCTAAAAGAGACCAGGGCGCACCCCCCCTATAGAGCAAAGTGATTCGCTGTTTTCGCTCTCCCTGGGATTCGAAGGCCTTCCTGTTGGGCGCCAAGCTGTGTTGGCGAACCCTAAACAGGCGAGCATGCCTTTGGCCATATACATGGGCATGCGAGCCTCCGGGCTCGAGGTCAAGCCGAGACGCCGTTGCAAACCTGAGGGCCTGCTAGGGTCAAGCCTAGCTGGACAACCGCTGTGCGGCTCTGCAAGTGGCACGACGACCCACACCCTTTGGCGCAGCCAATATAGGATTACCCTAAAGCCTGCACCATTTGGCTCCGGGGGTCGCTTTGTGCGCGGCTGATAACTTTTGCATACGGGTAATAGCGGGGCCTGCCCCGGCTGGGGGGGGGTACACGGCGGGCCGCTTCTTGCGCCGCTGATAACTTTTGCATACGGGTAATATGGGGACCTGCCCCGGATGGGGGGGGGTGTACGCCAAGCGCAAGAAAGGAGCCTTCCCTTCTTGCGCTGTGTAACACGGGGGGCTTGCCCCAGCTGCATTCAGACAAAGCGGCGAAGCGTGCGCGCAGGGCACCCCCACGCAAGCGCAGCGCCTGACACGCTCAGTTCTGCGGCTTGCTTGCGCGCTTAGCCCGCGCGTGTTTGGGCTGCCGATCACCTCCACGCTTTGCAGCGTGACCCACAGAAGCAACACCTTGCGGGCGCTGAGGATATGTAGATGCCGTCTACATGGCGCTTGCCGCCGCAGCCCACGCCCGGACGGCGTCTACGCCTTGGCGGCCTGCGCAAGCCTGGGCAACTCCACGCGCTCTGTCGTCCGCCCGCCGCGCGGACGCTGAGGAGTATGTAGACGCCATCCACATGGCGCTTGCCGCCACAGCCTGCGCCCAGGCCATCGCAGCGCGCAACGCGCTCGCGTGGAACCTGCGGCCTACGCAAGCTGGGCAACGCGAAAAAGGACCAGCGCTTCGCAGCGCGACCCATGACCCACAGAAGCAACACCTTGCGGGCGCTGAGGATTATGTAGACGCCGTCTACATGGCGCTTGCCGCCGCAGCCCACGCCCGGCAAACGCAGCAGGATCAGGTAGACGGCGTCTACGCCTGGGCGGCCTGCGCAAGCCTGGGCAACTCCACGCGCTCTGTCGTCCGCCCGCCGTGCGGACGCTGAGGATTATGTAGACGCCGTCTACATGGTACTTGCCGCCGCAGCCCGCACCCAGGCCAGCGCAGCGCGCAACGCGCTCGCGTGGACCCTGCGGCCTACGCAAGCTGGGCAACTCGAAAAAGGACCCGCGCTTCGCAGCGCGACCCACGCCTGCGCAGGCTAGAAGTTTAGCAAGGCAGGCAGCTGGCCGCCCAGCTGCTTCAGACAGCGCCACGTTGGCATGGAACCCGTTCAAGGGTTCCACCTCGAATGGAACCCTAAACCCTAAAAGTCTTTACCTTGGGTGGCTGGGGCGGGCGAACTTGGCAACGCGAAGCGAGCGGCTTGGGGGATTTTATCCCCAAGCGAGCAACCACATCTGCACACCCTAAACCCTAAACCCTAAACCCGCCCGCCAACCCTCCTGCGGACGCAGGTTAGGCGGGCGACGCCGAGCGAAGCAGCGAGGCCACGCAAGCGGAGCTTTACGCGAAGCTTGCTGACCCCAGCCCTGAGCGGGGTCGCCAAGCTGTGTCGCCAAGCTCTGTTACTGAGAATGCAGACATCGAATGTCTGTATATTGTATAACCCTAAACCCCTCGGGTTTTCCGGCTCGGACGGGGCCACCTACTTAGGAGCTTTGGCCTTCTGTCCCGGGAGCTAAAGTCTGTCCCGGGGCCCGCGATTTGTCCTGGGCGGAGCTTTCCGGAGCCTTCCGGAGGCTTGGCCGGAGGCGCCCGGAGGCTTGGGGCCTTCCCGGGAGGCTCCCCGGGACTTTCCAGGCTTCCCGGAGGGGCTCTGGCCCGTCGTCTCGCGCTCAACTGCGATGTGTTTGATGAGCGCTCGCAGCGCGTGCCCCGCGCGCCAAACCTAAAGCCGAAAGAGCCTCGAGCTTCCGCGGGCCCGCCGGCTCTTGTCTCAGCTTTGACTTCTTCGGAGCCCCTGAGATTCTACTAGGGCAATAGCGAAATCTAGCTGGCGGAGTAACTCCGGCGCGTGTCCCGCGCGCCAAACCTAAAGCCGAAAGAGCCGGAGCCTGACGGAGGCCCGGCGTTCGCGCGGAACTTCCGCGGCTCTGCGTCGCCCCGCGCTCAACTACGATGTGTTTGAGCGCTCGCAGCGCGTGCCCCGCGCGCCAAACTTAAAGCCGAAAGAGAGCCTCGAGGAACACTTCCGCGGGTCCGCCGGCTCTTGTCTCCCAGCTCCGAAAGCTTCCCGGAGCTTCTTGGGGCTTCCCGGAGCTCCCCGGCGCCAAGCCTAAAAGCGCGCGCCCCGCGCGCGAAACCCGAAGTTTAAGAGCCGCGAGCTTTGCCGCGCGTCCCACGCGCAAAACCTGGAGCCGAAGAAGCTGCGAGCTTGTCCGGAAGCCGCGCGCCGGCCCGGCGTTCGCGCGGAACTTCCGTCGTCTCGCGCTCAACTGCGATGTGTTTGAGCGCTCGCAGCGCGTGCCCCGCGCGCCAAACCTAAAGCCGAAAGAGTCTCGAGGAAAACTTTCCGCGGGGCCGGCTCTTGTCTCAGCTTTCCGGGCTTCTTCGGAGCCCCTGAGATTCTAGGGAAAATCTAGCTGCCAGCCAGCGACCAACAGGCGTATGGTCGTCCGAGGAAATCGCCAGCTCTTGTCTCAGCTTCGGAGCCCCTGACACTTCAGGGAAATTGCGAAATCTAGCAAAGACGTCGACTTGCCTCCATGCGCGTTTGCTTGATTCTTTTTTTAAAGCCCGCCCGGCGTCTGAGGGCAAACCCTAAACCCTAAGCGAGTAGTGATAGGGCGGCCTTGGGGTGGGCAAGTCCACGGCCTATGGATGTGCGCGCAGCGATGAGGGGCGCCGTGAAAGCTATCCAACAGGCGCCCCGTTAAAGAGCGCGCGCATCCCTTCGGCTCAAACCCTAAACCCTAAACCCTAAATCTTCTCTTCAATGAAGATTTAAACCTTAATGTATCAGTGCTCCTGATTTGAGCCGCCCCCTTGGGCTCTTCTTCTCCCAGAAGACAAGTCTGTCCTTTCGGGAAGGGAAAGGTCTTAGGAAATGGCTTCGCTCTGTCCTTTGCCAGCTCCAAAGCCGTCTTCGACTCTGTCTTGGCCCAGCTTAAAGCCGTTGCTTCTTTTCTTCTCCAAATCCCAAATCCGGGCTTGGCCCTGATAAACTGTTCATATGTGCCAGAAATGTAAAGATCTTGTCATTTTGCTCCTTTCTGCTTTGATAAACTGTTCTCAGGCTCCAATCGTAAAGATCTGGCCATTTGTCTTCTTTCTGGGCTTGGCCAGCCGCTGATAAACTGTTCATATGGCGCAATACAAAAATAGATGACGAGTGGCCCGGAAGCATAGAGGCAAGTTGATGCAGGTGAGGTAACTCTCGCAAAGTTAGCATGAGGAGTTGGCAGGCGAAGCAATTCTCAAAAAGTTGGCATGAGAAGCTGGCAGGTTAAGTAACTCTCGAATAGTTGGCTGGCAAAGTTGGCGGGTGAAGTAATTCTCGCAAAGTTGACATGAGTAGTTGGCAGGCGAAGTAACTCAAGAGAAAAGTTGGCATGAGAAGTTGGCAGGTGAAATAACTCTCAAAGAGTTGGCATGAGAAGTTGGCAGGTGACGTAACTCTCGAAAAGTTGGCGTGAGAAGCTGGCAGGTGAAGTAATTCTCGAAAAGTTGGCACGAGAAGATGGCGCGTGAAGTAACTCTCGAAAAGTTGGCGCGAGAAGCCGGCAGGTGAAGTAACTTTCGAAAAGTTAGCATGAGAAGTTGGCAGGCGAAGTAATTCTCGAAAAGTTGGCGCGACAAGTTGGCAGGCGAAGTAACTCTCGAAAAGTTGGCAGGCGATGTTGGCAGGTGAAGTACCTCTCGAAAAGTTGGCATGAGAAGCTGGCAGGTGAAGTAATTTTTCGAAAAGTTGCCACGAGAGGTTGGCAGATAAAGTATTTCTCGAAAGTTGGCATGAGAAGTTGGCAGGTGAAGTAATTCTCGAAAAGTTGGCAGGTGAAGTTGCCACGAGAGGTTGGCAGGTAAAGTATTTCTCGAAAAGTTGGCATGAGAAGTTGGCAGGTAAAGTAATTCTCGAAAAGTTGGCATGAGAAGCTCGCAGGTGTAGTTACTCTCGAAAAGTTGGCATGATAAGCTCGCAGGTGAAGTAACTCCTCGAAAAGTTGGCACGAGAAGTTGGCAGGTGAAGTAACTCTCGAAAAGGTGGCATGAGAAGCTGGCAGGTGAAGTAATTCTCGAAGTTTCGGCATGAGAAACTGGCAGGTGAAGTAATTAACCCTCAAAAAGATGGAGCGGCGGAGGCGCTCCGCGTGCTACATTTGCAATTTACAGTTGCGATTTTCCAGCCATTTGTATCTAAAAGTTGCGATTTTCCAGCCGGAGCTGCGGGAG
>CAUJNA010002314.1:0-37597 GCA_963377175.1 Effrenium voratum | reverse complement strand
AGGAGCTCAGCGAGCTGGGGAAGTACTGCACGTCATGCCGCGCCGTCACGTAGCTGGGGTTGCTTGTTTTCAGCTTGTAGTCCAGGCTCTGCATCAGCTCATCCTGGGCTCCGGCGGTGACTACCTCCATGCTTGTTTATATACACGCATTTTGACTCGTACGGCGAAGGAAAACTATTCTTCTAGGGTCTATATTGATATAGAGCCTGGAAGAATAGCGTTTTTGTGGCCCAAAACCGTGCAAAAAAGCTATTACTCCAGGGTGTACATTTATGTACGGCCTGGAGTAATAGCATTTTGCAAGCGCAAAGCCGGGCAAAAAAGCTATTACTCTCGTCCGTATATCTATATACGCACTGGAGTAATAGCTTTTTTTCAGCCCAAAACCGTGCAAACAAGCTATTCTTGTAGTCCGTACATCTATGTACGGACGAGAAGAATAGCATTTTGTAACGCAAAACCGTGCAAAACCGTGCAAAAAAACTCTCCCCCAGGAGGAGGGTTTTTATTTTTTTTTAAGCAGCCTCAATGTCTCGCGCCAGCTGGTCAAAGCTGGGCGGAGGCAGGCTCCGGCGTGAACTGGAGCTTGCCCGCGAGCTCGGCTGGGACTGGGGCAGGGCCACGGGGTTCAGGCCCCAGGAGAAGGGGCGCGGCGTGTTGGACTGCGCCTGAACGCGGAAGCGGACTGCGAGGAGGCGCGGCTGCTTGCGGGGCTGCCCGAAGTGCTGCTGCCGGTGCGCAGCGTGAAGTGCTGGGGCTGCGTGGCGTCGTTCTTGCCGTTGGCGGACCGGACGTCCTGCACGGCCGCGTCCTCGCTGCCCTGCTGAGGTCGGAAGAGCGTGTTCTCGAGGACCCAGCCCGTGCCGCGCGCGAGGCCGTAGGCTGCGCCGCCTGCGAGCCCCACGGCCAACCCAGCCGTCGCCGCCGCGCCAACTCCCGCCGTGGCAGCCATCGCTCCAGCAACCTCTCCCGCCGTGGGTGCGAGGGCTGCTGCTCCTTCTGCCAGGCCTCCCAGGTAACCAAAGGCTCCGCCCACGCCCTCGGCGGCAACGGCCACCTCGCCCTCCTCCGCTGCCACGGCCGCCGTCTCCTCAACGGCCTGCGCTGCGCCGCGCTCCACCGCGCGCTGCCCCGCCTCGTCCAGGCGGCGCTCCACGTCACTGGGCCGGCCGATGATCTGCGGTGGTGGCTGCGGCTGCGGCCCTGGGCGGGGCAATACATTTAGGCGGACGTACTCAGCAGCGTCCTGGGGGAGCTGGGAGCGGAAGGCCTGCGCCGCCGCGAGCCCTGCTGCTCCTGCGCCCACAAAGTCCGCTGCCGCCTGTGCGCCGTCGGCCGCGCTGCGCAGACGGCCCGTGATGGAGGGCGGGCCCTGACCGTTGTTCGTCAGCGCGTCGGCCTCCGGGTCTCCTGCACGGTCGTCCTCGCCGAAGCGGTTTCCTCCTTGGCGCATCCGCGCCAAGTCCTCGTCCGTGGCCTCTGCGGGAGTGCGGAAGCCTTCCTCGGGAATTGCCTGCAGGGGCGTGTGCTGCAGGGGCCGGGGGTTTGGGTCCTCGCTGGACTGCACAAAATCGTCCAGGTAGAAGTGGCTTGTGATGAACGAGGTGGCCTTGCGGTCCGGCTGGTCCAGCAGCGGCTCGTTCCGCTCAAGGTAGCCCACCACCTGCTCAAAGCGCGGGCGCTGATTGAAGCCGTGCGCCCGAAGTGCCTTCATTTACTGTTGCGCAACTTCGTCCGCCGCCCGTTCCACGCCCCGGCGCTCGGCCAGCGCGTAGCGCAGCTGGGGTACCTGGCGGTGCACGGCCTCCGTCAGCCGGCTCACGTCGTCCAGGTGCCGCTGCCCCTCCTGCGCCTGCCTGCGCTCGCCCAGCCAGGAGTTGAAGGCCCGCGCCTCCTCCAGTTCTCGGTAGCGCTTCAGCAGCAGCGGCTGCAAGTTGTCGCTGGGGTACGTCTTGCGGAACCACCGGAGCATCCGCGGCTCGTTGCGAGGCTCGATTGACATCATGCTTTTACACTAGTACACTTGCGCCTGTTGTCAACCGGTCATAGGCGGACTGCCTCTCCAGCATGCGCAGGGCGCGCTGCTGCTCTCTTGTGAGCTGAGGCGGCTCCGGTGCAGCCGGTGCCTCAGCCGGTGCCTCCGCCGGTGCCTCCGCCGGCGTCTCAACCGGAGCCTCCGCCGGCGTCTCAACCGGCTTTGGCTTGCGCTTTGGGGCAGCCGGCTCAGTAGGCACGTCCTGCTTCGGTTTGTTCTTGCTCCCAGGGGGCCTGCCCCGCCGTTTCGGCTCCGGTGCAGCCGGCGCAGCGTCCGGCGCAGCGTGCGCCTCCGCCTCTTGCGCCTCCGCCTCGTGTTCGGTTGGCTCCATTTAATTATACGTGGTCAAGACATAACACGAACGACAAAGACGACCCGCGAAGCCGGACGACGTTGCCGTCCAGGTCGGTCAGGCGGAAGCGCATGTGCCTCAGGGTAACCGGGCCCCTGAGGGCCATGAAGTGCCCGCCGTCTGAGCCCGTCTCCACAATGGTGCCCACTCCGCTCTTCAGCGTGATCTTGGAGAGGATGTCGTCGCCCAGGTTGCCCAGCACTCTGCTGGCGTTGGCCAGCTGGGCGCAGCGCAGGTAGACCTCGTTGTGCGAATTCATTTTCACGAATTCGAAGATCTGCTGCCCGCCAGAGACGAAGCTCGGGCCCAGCATGTGGTCCACGCTGAAGGGCTTGGTGGGAGAGGCGGGCGGCGCGGTGGGGTAGTCCGCGGCATCAGGAAATTGCTGGCGCAGCTCCAGGTCGTTCAGGATGAGCCTGTTGCCGTCGTAGGCAACGCTCAGACTGTGCTGTAGGTGGCGGTGGCAAAGTTGGAGCTGATCCAGGCGGCCAGCCGGGGGCCCGTGTATGCGCCCTCCGGAAGCTGCGCCCAGTTCAGCGTGCCCAGCGCGGCGTCAACCCAGTAGAGGTAGCGGCCCCGGTCCGTGGACAAAAAGCTGTCGGCCAGGCGGATCTTGTAGACGGCGAGCCGGGCGTCGCTCTGCAGGTGCAGCGACTCTCCCAGGTCTACCTCGAAGTCGCTGTCCGAGCCGGCCACCCTCTTGCGGCTGTCCACGTAGATAGTCGTCATGCCTTTTCTAAGGAAGCCGCCCGCAGAACGACGGGCGGGTGGACGGCTGCGACGGAGGTGCAGCAGGAGATGTTTTCACACCTCGCGTTTATGAGCGTGGAGCTGGCGAACAGCTTCTGGCCCAGGAAGCTGAGCGCCGCTCCCATATCGGCGTCTTTTTCCAATGCGAAACGCTCTTCAAAGCGCTTGTAGAACATTTCACTCCTCGGCTTCAGGTAGTAGACGAAAAGGAAGCTGTAAGGTTCCCGCGTCGCCTGCTCGTACAACTGGTAGAGCTGCTCCTTCGGCAGCAGGGCGCTGAGCTCCTCCACCACGGCGTCCAGCTCGTGCTGGTTGCGCAGCCTCCAGCAGCAGAGGAATTGCTGGTTGACCCGCACGGCGGCGCTGATGAGCCTCAGCTTCTGCGAGCTCACCCAGGTGCTGATCTGCAAATGCCTGCCCCGGATGAAGAGAGTGTCCAGGGCGCCGTTGGGTCTGTGGAGCTGAGGCACGTCTGCAAGGTCGTCGCAGATTATCAGGACCTGGTACGCTTCTTGGACGCCTCCGTGATCTTGCGCTGCTGCTGGATGATGCGCCGCAGCGCCGCCTCGTCCCACTCGTCCCAGTACGCTTGCTCCCGTTCGGTATTCACCCCCAGGTCCTGCTCGATGTACTTCTTGACGGGAATCCAGCCGTCATCGATGTCAATGGATGGGCTAAATATGTAGATCCTTTCGAAGACGCCCCTGTACTGCTCCAGAATCAGGCTGATCAGAGTCACGGTTTTGCCCGATTTTGATGGCCCGAGGAAAATGCCCGTCCGAGGGCTGTTTGCTGCTGTATTCTGGCGTGGGGAAAAGCTTGATCTTTCCCATACCTTTGTTTTTACTTCCCAAATTCGACGCAGGGAAGCCGGGCGGCGAGTCTGGGAGTGCGTCGCTGTGTACCGACGCACTCCCAGAGTTTTCCGGGATAAACCAAAGAGCTGGTATGCAGCTGAAGTACTTTGGAAGTAAGGCGTGGTTAGCTCCTCACATGGACCGGCTGCTGGGGACGTCGCCGTGCTTCACTCTCCCTTCTTCGGTTCTGGAAAGCTGGAGTACTACCTCGCCGCCCGGCGCCCGGGCCTGGAGGTGCGCGGCGTCGACGCCTTCGAGCCCGTCGCAAATCTGCACCGCTGCTACTTGAGGCGAGACCCGGTCTTCCTGCGCTCCTTGCTGCGCCTGGTGGGGCGCAGGGTGGACAGGCGCTTCTACTTCGGGCACCTCCTGCCGGGCGCGCTGAGAGGCCGTGCCGGGCGTCGGGCCGCCTGCTCGTACGTCCTGCTGCGCAACAGCTTCTCGGGGAAGTGGGGCTCCTTCGCACAGCAGCTGGCACTGAGCAGCGTGCGGCGTCTGCAGCCACCCTGCAACGTGACCGTGCGGCACCAGGACGCGCTGGCCTATCTACGCGCTCTGCCCTGCCTGGCGCACCAGTGCATCTACGCTGACCCTCCTTGCATTTTCCCCGGCCGCAGCATGAACTACTACGGTACGAGAGGGGGCCACGACCTGGTCTTTCACACGGAGCTGCGAGACGCACTCTTCGCGAGTGGCCTGCCCTTCGTCGTCAGCGTCAACGACGTGCCGGAGGCCCGGGAGCTCTACAGCCGGGCCGACTCCATCACAAGCCTGTGCTCGGGCAAGAACAGTTGAAGCAATCCTGTTGCCACAGCAGGATTGAGTGGAGCATTCCTGTGCCCGCGCCAGGATTGACGGATGGGCGTGTGAGTGGTAAAAAACACTACGGAAGCGATGCTGCGAGGACGGCATCACTTCCGGACCTCCGGCGCTGGCCCGGTGATAGGTTTTTCGGGCAATCCTGTGCCCACGCCAGGATTGACGGCTGGGCGTGTGAATGGTGAAAAAACACTATGTCAGTGGCACCCGCGAGGACAGCCTCGCTGACGGACCTCCGGCGCTGGCCCGGTGATGGGTTTTTCGGGCAAAAAGCGAAGTCGGAAATCCGACCTCGGTAAGAAACCGAAGTCGGAAATCCGACCTCGGTAAGAAGAATCCCGACCTTGGCGCGGGCTCGGCAGGGCTCCGATGCCGGGCAGGTGGCGCGGCCGGGAGGCTCCGACGCCGGGCAGGTTCGCCGAAACTTTAGACAGTTGTCGGCTTAGACGACAACCACGACATTTTTTTTTGCTGGGAAGAACTCCGACCTTGGCGCGGGCTCGGCAGGGCTCCGATGCCGGGCAGGTGGTGCGGCCGGGGTGGAGGCTTCAATGCCGGGCAGGTTCGCCGAAACTGTCGGGTTAGACGACAGTTTCTGATTTTTTTTCCTGGGAAGAATCCCGACCTTGGCGCGGGCTCGGCAGGGCTCCGATGCCGGGCAGGGTGGCGCGGCTGTGAACACGAAGTGCCTCGGAACTGGAAACAGGCACGGACCATTTTTTGCTTGCTGCCCGCGTGGAGTTCGGAACTGGAAATGTCCCATTTTTTCGGAGTTGCCCGCGTGGAGTTCCGCGTGGAGTTCCCCTCAATCCTGGGGTGACAACAGGATTGAAGGGAGCAATCCTGGGGCCACAACAGGATTGGCGTGGCTCCGATGCCGGGCAGGGTGGCGCAGTGCCAACCCGCCGAACCCTCACAGTCCCCCGGGTCCTTGCTATACGTGCTATATGTGCTATATCTCACAAGGCAAGCCACTGAACATCCACTCTCCCCGGGTTCCTTGCTATATGTGCTATATGTGCTATATCTCACAAGGCAAGCCACTGAACATCCACTCTCCCCGAGTTCCTTGCTATATGTGCTATATGTGCTATATCTCACAAGGCAAGCCACTGAACATCCACTCTCCCCCGGGTTTTTTGCTCATTTTTAGAAGATACATTTTATAGTATATAATATGTTCTTGCTATGTTGCTATATGGCCCTATTAAATTTTATATAGCAATATTACCACGATTTCGCGCGTACAGAGTATATAGCACATATAGTACATATAGCAAGGAGCCGGGGGAGAGTGGGGGTTCAGCGGCTTGGCGTGTAAGATATAGCACATATAGCACATATAGCAAGGGCCCGGGGGAGAGTGGAGGTTCCGCGGGTTGGCGTGTAAGATATAGCATGTTAAAACCCTCTAGGCCCCGTGCCGAAATTGGGTAGCAGTTCTGAGGTCCTTGTTGGTGTTGCTTCCCAAGTTCCATTGATCGCCATCTGGCTCAAGACACATTTGAGGTTCAAGATCCGATGTGTGACTGCGGATCTCCGTGATTGGCACAAAGAGCAAAACAACCGCTTGCGCCGCAGGGTCAGGACTACTGCTGTGAGTATCATTCCTTCTTCCTTACAACGTTTACACGGGTTCGGCTATAACGGCATCGTCCGTATACACCTTTCTACGTGGTTGGTATTGAAGCTTGAGGGTTCGGTGCGCAGCGTCCCACGGGACGTCACCTTGCCGTCTCTTGACAGGTTATCAGCCGTATCGACAAGCTCTACACTGGACTGGGAGACAGCTGGTTTATTGCGGGTACAGGGACAATAAAGGAACGATAACATACACAGTACAATGTCGTCTTCGGCGAGCCCAAGTACTGCAACTTTTGGGAACAGCAGCTCAGAGGGATCCAATGGATTGATGGCTCTTCCTGCGGTGATGGATATGGTTGCGGATTCACAGGATGAACCTGGGAGCGGAGGTTCCGCGCTATTCAGCGACATATCTACTCCCACAAGTTCATGGAAGCAGATCGATGTTCATCAGGAGTCGAAGAAAAGAGAATCCCCACCGAGAAGATCATCATCTTCGCCTGCGACACCACGGACGTCGCAGAAGGGCGTGAGATCGACATCGAAGGGTGGGAGGTCAAAATCACCCACCCGTGCAGATTTTCGCGCCGTGATCAAAGAGAAGAATAAGATGGAGGTGGAGATCGGGGAATATCAGAAGACACTTGATGAAATGTCGGCAGCAATGGCGAATCTTAACCAAGAAGACTATGGAAGCACCATCCGGATCCAGGTGCTGGAAAGACGATGCGAGATTGCCAGCAAGCAGTCGGGACATCTAGTGAGTCACCACCAACACCACATGGCTGAGGCATGGCGCAAGTTTGAGGAAGAAGCCCAACAGATGCGCAAGGTGGAAATGAACGCATTCCAGTACGGGGAGAAGAAAGACATGGAGTCGGATATTATAATGCAACAGATGAGGCAAGCTGAAGGAACTATCATGGAGCAGAAGCGGGAGATTGCATTGATGAAATCCTACATGGCAAGCGAGAAGTCGGCCGCGCAGGAATCAGCTATACGTGCAAATCAGATACACTGTGAGGCTTCACAACAGATATCAGTTTATCAGCAACAGATCAGAGGCATAGAATCTTCTACATCTATCGAGAAGTTCAACGAGGAGGAGATGGTCCAACGTCTGAAATCACAGTTGGAGCATGCACTCGTCAAGCGCCCCGAGACGTACTCTTTGGAGGACTCCAGGGAACAGCTGATGGCGAGGCTGAATGACGTTACAGTATTTGCGGAACAGGAATCGAAGAGAGCTGATTGCTTGCTTCGCGAAAAAGAAGAGATCGTCAAACAGTATGAGTCCGACGTGTCGATGAAGGACCAGATGATTGCTGTTGAAGGTGGTCATCGTCAGGATGCGATCTTGGAGTTAGCCCAGGTCAAAGAAGAGAAACAAGAGGAACGGTGCACGATGGACGAGAAGTCGAAGGAAGCTGAGTACTGGAGATTGACAGCTAAGGGAATGTACGATGAGTACCTCGAGGAGATGCATGAGCTTCAGGGACAACTGAAGGAAAGAGAGGCGACGCTCAAGCAAGAAGAGAGTTTTGTACGCCAACTCGATGCTGACAACGAGGAACTACGTGCACACAAGAAGCTGGAGACACAGGAAGCCTCCAGCAGCAAAGATGGACATCGTGAACGAGCCGTAGTGAAACGCGCTGAGGGAGGAACCCAGGCTAATTCAAATAGGATAGACAAGAAGGTGGCTGGGTCAGTCCCGTCATCGTCTTCAAATCAAATCCCTAATTTGTCGCTGATGCCAGGTTCGATCCTCTTTCCGTCTTTCGGTGATCCAATGATCGATGTACACCTATCCCAGATGCAAGGGGTTGTTGGGCATGTCCCACAATCCACTACTACGACTGGTGGTGGTGATGGGGGGGGAAACAACGGTACTACGCCCCCATTGGATTAAGGTGGATTCCCGCCCAATGGGAATGGGCAGGGAGCGGGTCGACGTCAGTTGAGCCTCGCTGGTGGCGGAGGAGGACCTCCGGATGATCCACCCGATGATGAGGATGAGGATGACGTCGACGAAGGAGATGAGGAAGACGAGGAAGAAGAAGAGGAAGAAGACGATCGGACACGGAGGAGACGAAGGAGATCGAGAGATAACCGAGAGATCAAGAATGATCGACCGAGAATCTCGAGGAAAGAGGCCGAGAGAGTATCTATTCCGGCCTGGCCAAAGTTCCATCAACTTGACACCTGGAAGATGCAACTGCTGATGAATGTTCTGAGCGCATGTGCAGATCCAGATACCGATGCATGGACGAAATGGCTGGAGCAGGCTCTTGGGTTGAACCCAGACCTGGATTTGCTTAGCGATTCAGGTGGCGACAGATTCGCTACGATAGATATTAAGATGGCCATGGGCATGCAGAACATGCTGAAACAAGCACCTGACGAAGCCAAGGACGTATACCTCGATTCTACACGACACTCTGAACTACGACATCAACAAGGGGTGATCGTGAAGGGACGAGAGTTGGTGGCATTAGTTATGCAATCATTCAGAACTTCCGATAGAACGGACCTTGTCTACCACATCGAGCACTTATTCAACCTTGACTTTCCTGGCGACAAGAACTTGGTCATGTTCAGGAACAAATGGTATGATTTGTTGCTGAAGATGAGGAGCGAGGACAGACCCAGTAAGCTGGCTCTCAGAGACATCCTTTACAGGAAGATCAAAGGGAGCAAGAAGATGGAGTTCGGCCTCAATGCCTACCATAGACTACCGGACAAGCATCCTCAGAAGACGTATGAATTCTTATTGGCGTTGATCGACTATCAGATCACGGCAGATCGGGAAGACCTGATGCTCGACATGAAGGAGAAATCGGTCAAGTCGATGATGAAGTCAGGCGGGAAGGATGCGGCTCCAGCAACTGGCAAACAGGAGAACCAGGGTGGCAAGGGCAGAAAGGGGAAACCCGGTGGACCTGATGCCGCTCCTGTGCTCCCAAAGCCAAGGCAAAGGGCCACGCTGGCAAGAACGGCAAGTCCGACGGTGCCAGCGACAGAGGCAAGAGTCCGGGCGGAAGCAAGGATAACCCCTGTTGGTCCCACTTCAAATCGGCGAAGGGGTGCGTGAAAGGGAATGAATGCACTTTTTCCCACAGCAAGAAGACGGAGCACAAGTTGGAGAGTATGTCCAAGGGGAATGGAAAGGGCAAATCCAAATCCAGATCATCGTCACCAAAGAGAGATGATGGAGCATGCTTCGCGTTTCAGAAGGGGAAGTGCGATAGGGGGAGCGCTTGTAAGTACAGACATGAGCTCATCAAGAACAATTCTGCTCCAGCAACGTCAAGTGACAAGACACAAGCCAAGTCGAAGGCTGCCGCCAAAGCCGCGGCGCCTGCCATTGTGAGAAGGGCCATCGCGATGCCTGCGATAGTCCTGAAGCAATCGGCTCCTGCGGGGAAGGTAAGCTTCAAGAAGGACGTTGATCATGTCGAACCGGACGAAGCCGAGACTATCTACCATGAGCACGATGACGACGTGATGAGCGAATCATCGAGATGGTCTGGCGAGTCCGAGATCCCCGAGAAAATGGTGTGGTTCAAGGAAGTGCTCGACGTCGACGAGAACGGGGAGATCACCTACCTCGAAGACGAGAGAAGGCAATGGGAACGAAAAGGGGAATGGTACGGTTATGAGGACATTGAGAATGAGCCTTATCAGTACGTGTACGTCGACGAGAAGAAGTTCAAAAGCAGTGATCATCGTGAATTATCAGCCTACCAAGTCCAACGATCATTGATACGTGCGAAGATACTGAGAGACGTGGTGGATGATGTATACAAGAAGCACTACTTCCCGGTGACCAAGGAGAGCAGCATAATGTTCGAGTATGATCGGAACAAGGACGAGATCAAGGAATCGGCTGTCGACTGGAAGAAACAGCATGGTATGCCGAAGAACGTTTTCGCCATGTCAACGTGCATCAGCAAACGGGTGAAATGGTTGATGGGCACCGGATGTGGTCATGATCTCATCGGAAGAGCCAAGGCGAAGAGCCTGGGTGTCGACATCGTGAAAGATGACGACGAGATCGTGTTCCAGACCGCGAATGGTTCCACTTCCACATCTGATGTGGCCAAGATAGTCGTTGACGAGTTGGACGAGACTGTCGAGCCGCATGTATTGGATGAGACACCCACGGTATTGTCAGTGGGGAGGAGATGCATGAAGATGGGTTACGCATTTCACTGGATGCCTGGTAAACTACCTTTCATGGTTACGCCAAAGCAGGGATTCGTGCACTTGCAGGTCAAGGACGACATCCCGTACCTAGTGAGTGATGGTAAACTTCGGAGTAACAGGCATCGCCCTACGATAGACGACCTCAAGGAGCACTTTTCGGAAGTATTGGCGATGGTACCGAACGACGAGGCAGATCAGGGAGGTGACGATGAGAACGACGTCACACCCGCCGCTGTCGGTGAGTCCGCAGAGGCCGAGGGCGAACACCACGACGGGGCATTCGACTTCGGGCCACCCGGAGGAGCCGGTCCGGTACGTCCGCCCCCCGTGGCTGAGGAAATACCTGTAGATGTTGGGTCAGTCCCGCATCGACATGGTGATGCCGAAGCTCACGAGGAAGAGGTTGATGAAGATGATCCAGATGCCGGAATCGAAGTAGACGTGTACGAAGGATCAGCAATAAAGAGGAAAGTGGGAGTCCTCAAGAAGGACGCCAATTCCATAGCTCATTTGCTTACACACAGGTACCGGAATCCCTTCTGCGAATCATGCGTCAAGGCAAAGATGAGACACTTCAGATCACGAACGGGAGCATTCAAAAGAGAAGTGAAGACGTTCGGTGACCTGGTGACGTTCGACTTTGTGACGGCATCAGGAGCTCATGAAGTGGAAGGCAGGTATGCGCTCATCATCCGGGACATATATACCGGAATTATCATGGCTTATCCCACCGCGAGAAGAGACACTGACTCAGTCGTCAGGGCTATCAAGCACTTCTGCGGGGGGAGGAAAATCAAGCAGGTATATTCAGATGACGGCCCGGAACTGATCAATGCGTGCGTGGAGCTGAAGCTGAACCACGACCTATCGCTGCCTGGACGGACGCAGAACAATTCCCTTGCTGAAAGAACAAATCAATTCATCATTGACCAGACTTCGGCTTGTCTAGTACATGCCGGTCTACCCACGTGTTATTGGGTGCAGGCCATCACCACTCTGTGTCATCTCATGAACATTGAAGAGGTGAACGGATCGAGTGCATGGATGAGGCTGCATGGCGAGGAGTTCAAGGGCGAGAAGATACCTTTCGGTGCGCTAGTGGACTTCAAGCCGAGTGAAGCACGGGGGGGAAAGAGGGAGAAGTTCGAGCCGAGAGGGGAAACTGGTATATTTGCCGGATATGTGTTGAGCACTGGTATGCATTGGGCAAACAAGTATCGTGCTTGGGCACTTACTGCATTTGCGGGTGCAGAGCTGAACATCAAGAAGGCAAAGGTTCCACCTCGGTTGAGAATGCCACATCAGACGGAGAGGATGATTCTGAAATCTCCTCTGACATTCCCAGTACAACAGAAGTACAAGGTTGCCAACGAGCTTTGGAAGGAATAGAGATGTCTATCGATGCAATCAGTCTGGATGCACGTGACCGCCTGATCGAGGATGAGGACTACGAGCCTGAATTGCTGCAGAGTGACGAGAAGCGACTGCTTGACGATGAAGTCGATCAGATCGCTGGTCTACTGCTCGACGATGGCCCGGAGGTAATCGCCGGAGATCGGGGGGATCATGCAGGAGAAGAAGATGCTAGACCGAGCTCTTCAAAAGGGAAAGGAGATGGACATTCCAAGGGCGATGAGAAGGTTGCGAAATCCGACCTTCCACACGTGTCAGTTGGACTACCTGGGGATGGTATCACGTACGTCAACGACGATGGCAAGGAGGTTAAGATCGACAAGGCCGGGAGACCGTATCCTGTCGGGAAGGACGGATTCAGGCTAATGAAGACATCGAGACCTCCAGAGTTCACACCTGAAGAATGGAAGATGATGAGTAAATATTACACCAAGGAAGAGAAGGCCGAAGTGAAGGGCGGTGGCAAAAGGAAAGAGGAAGATCCCAAGAGTAAAGAGTCTGATATTTCCGCGCCTGCAGAGGCACGGACATTACAGATGCCCGGTGGTAAGAGAATTCGAGCGATGCTTCGGAACCGCTGGGGTGGAGTAGAATGGCAGTACAATTGGGGATTGCGGAAGAACATATCAAAGATCAAGAACCCAATGTATGGGAAGCACTTGGCTGAGCTTGAATGGGTCAGGATTGTTGTTAATCCTGTCGACGGGGTGGTTGTTCTCATGGATTCCAAACAGTCCCAAGACGTCATGAGACGAAACGGTCAGCTTGAGAAAGAATTTGAGTGTCTGGTAGTAATTTATGCCTGGAAGTTCAAGTCTGAGGAGCGATCAAAGTCGACTCCAAACTGGACGAAGGCGGTTGCATCAGTCATGGAGAGTCATAATGACGAAGCTGAAACGGCATCGGGGACGGATCCATCGGTCGACGAATCGACGGACCTCACCTGGTATGAATGGGAGGAGTCTGCTGAGATAGTTTCTGGAACAGTGCCACTCGCAATGCCTGCGATAGGCGAGGACGGTGAAGCCAAGAAGTACCCATCGATGCCGTGCGTGACTTCTGAGCGAATACAGCACAGAGAGATAGCTGTGAAAGTTGTACGATTCTTCGACGCTTTAGTATCCAGGCCGGTAGGCCGGAAAGAGATGTTGACCAACCCTGATGCATTAGCATCAATGAAGAAAGAGTGGTCGGGATTAAACGACCAGGGGGTCTTCGATCTTGGCGCGGTGCGCGAATATGACGCTGTAGCCAGAGAAGCAAAAGCGAAAGGGGAAGAAATACACATGGCTCGCGCACATGGCATTTGCGTTGACAAGCACTCACAGTTGCCTGTTGGTGATCCTAAGAGGAAGTTCAAGGGTAGAGGCGTGTTGCTGGGGAACCAAGTGAAGAACCAAAGCTTTGAGGCTGCGATGTTTCAAGATTTGGGGAACTCCCCTGCTTCATTTGAAGCTTCGCGTTGGGCGGATTTTCTGGGTTGTCATGATGGCTGGGATGTGCAGATGGCCGACGCTGTTCAGGCGTATATACAGGCCACCTTGAGAGGCACGCCGTGTTGGATTGAATTGCCACCGGAGGCCGTGCCAAGTGAATGCAAATGGGATAAGTACAGAAGACCCGTCGTCCCGTTGAGGAAGGCGCTGTACGGACACCCAGATGCGGGAACATTTTGGGAGCAGCACTGCGATGAGTCGGTGCGTGCCGTTGGTTTTGAGCCCATCGGCGAAGAATGGCCTTCAGTGTACATTCACGAAAAGCTCCAGCTTGTTCTGGTTGTGGATGTCGACGACTTCAAAATGGCAGGGCCGCAGAAGAACCTTGCCCAAGGGTGGAGCATGTTGCGTACACGTTTGAAGATTGAGCCCGAGACTGGACTTTACATGTACCTTGGTTGCAATCAAAGCAAGGGAAACGTCACTCTCGGGAACGGACACCGAGTAACAACGGTGACCTATGACATGGAACAGTTCCTACGTTCCTGTGTCGACCGCTATCTTGAGGTGGCGGGCGACGTTAAGTTGAATAAGGTTGTCACCCCTGAGTTGCATGAAGAAACAAAGAATCACGTCTCACGGAAGCCTGCCAGAGAGGGGCCGTCAGTCGTGTGCAATTGGAGTAACAATCTTGTGCCCACCGACGGTTCTGCCACAGTGCCGGACCAACGGGGAGGGACTCCTGAGTTGGCCATGAAGGAGCCCGTGCGTGGACACCTTGCTCCGCATGCCGCTAGCGTACTGATGAAGTTGCTGTACGGTGCGCGGATTGCTCGCTTCGATTTGTTGCGGCAAGTGAATCGCCTAGCACGGAACGTGCATAGGTGGACGGACTCCGATGATCGGGGTTTGCATCACTTGATGTGCTATGTGCATCATACCAAACATTGGCGCATGGTCGGTTGGGTTGGAGACCCTATGGACGATGTGCACTTGGCCTTGTACGCGGACGCTGACTTTGCGGGATGCATTGACTCGCTGCGTTCCACCTCCGGTGGACACTTGAATATACAAGGGCCTAATACCCGGTTTCCGTTGTCTGGCAGCTCTAAAAGACAGGGTTTTGTGAGTCACTCCACTCCCGAGGCCGAGATTGTTGCGGCCGACGTTGCCATGAGATCGATGGGTATGCCCGCTCTCAAGCTGGTAGAGCGGATTCTCAAGAAGTCACCGAACTTTGTGTTCTATGACGATAATAAGGCTATGATCGGTGGCGTGCGATCGGGGAGGAACCCCACGATGCGCCACCTTGAGAGAAGCCATGGTGTTAGCATTTCGTGGATGCATGAGATGTTCACACGTGATTACATGTACTTGGAGTATGAGGTCACCGACAGGATGGCGGCCGATATTTACACCAAGGCGTTCAATGATGGGCGCAAATGGAAACATGCATGTTTGCAGATTGGTCTACTTGACCCGAGCTTGCTGTCTGACCCGGATACCCTCAAGGCGCTCACACCTACGTGTGATCCCATAAAAGGGGCCATGCAGACTGCTTCGGGAACAGTTGACGGAGTCAACATTTCCGTACACACACATTCCGATCATGCCCCCGGACCTATGGTGGTCTGGATTAACATCCAAAGAGGGATTGCATGAGCATGAAGGACATGATCCGGTTGTTGTTGCCAAGGGACCCAGATTGATGCGTGTGAAACCTCCACTCGCGGTTATGACCCCGTTTGGGAGCAAGTGGCTTCGTTCCACTTGGTTTCTGAAGAATGGGTCATGGCTCAAAGTTGAGGATAGAGTTGACCCGGGGCTACAATGTGTGCGAATTGATGGTAGGGTTGAACGCGCAGTTTGGCAGTTTCATCCCGTACCGGTCGCTGCACCGGCGCGGGAACGGTCTCCACGACCACGACCAATTCACGTCGGGTCCGGGGATGTTGACATGCAGTCCGTGCTGGCCGAATTTGTTGAAGAACTGTCGAACGAGCGCATAGAGTTGAAGTGTGTTAACGACCTTGCTTTGGAAACGTTGCTCCGATTGAAATTGCTCATGCGTTGTCTGCATATCAATCACGAGCAGCTTGTCCCTGGTCTTTGTTTTGTTCCGTATCGCATTGCGGTGAAGCACAAGCCACAGTTAGCGCCGGGTATTGAACTCGCGATGGTCAAACACGACGGTGGTGTGCTTCGCGCTCCTGTTCATGTCTCGCTTCCTGGTATGAGAACTCGCACAGTCGTCACTCTTTACAGTGTTGACTTGGCTCGGCCTATCGTGCTGATGGCATGTTCCGAACCACGCAACTGGTTCACTGCTCTTGCACGCCATGACGGGCCGCAGGTTGTCACCATAACCCTGGTTGATGACTTACTGAGCGAGTACGGGGGGAGAATCGCCAGACATGTGCTTACCAAACCTTCCGATTTGTTGTTCTTCGCCGGGCCTTGCACGGGGGGATCATCATGGGCACGCCTCAATAAGACTCGCGGAATAGACACCGCAGAGAAAATCGAGGCCAAACAAAGAGAATTTTGGAGATTGTTTGAACGGTTCGTTGAAATTAAACGGCATGCCATGACAAAACGAGCTGCGATTTTGTTTGAGGTGCCTGGAAGTTGTGATTATTGGAAAGATGAGAGACTGCATGAGGTCGTGCATGATGGGACTAGTCACGAGTTTGATGGGTGTCGCTATGGCTTGAAACAAAGATATGCTAAGAAACCCCTGCCAATCAAGAAACCATGGAGAGTTGTCTCATGGAACTTTGAACTTGGTGGCTCGTTGTCCAAGAAATGCAATGGGAACCATGAGCATGGACCTTGTGCTGGTCGGGAAACCAAAGAAACCCAGTTGTACACGTCTATAATTGTGGGTGTGATCCTTCGCCGTTTTCGTGCTCGAGCAAGGTGCCTCAAACCGGCACCGTTGCAACTCGCTCTTGCTTGCATTACGCGACGGAGATCGCGGAAGCACCAAGCTACTGCGAGCGAAATCTGCACCACCCCAACTGCACAACCGAGGTGCTGGGCCAGTCCCGTACCTCTGGTGCATACGGGGAGCTGGGTCAGTCCCGAACCCCAGGCTTCAAGGAGGAGCTGGACGAGTTCGTCACCTCAATCTGAAGCTGGGATCGTATTGGGACAATTCCGTGGCTTCATTTGCAGCTGCTTATTTTGGGTTTTCCTGGTTCTGAAGAATATCATCAAGATGACTGCCAATCCGACTGTCGTCAACACGAATGAGTTCTTCTGCGTGCCTGTCGGGAAATCTAGGCAAGCAGCAATCTTCTTGGGAAATTTGGTGAAGAACGCCATCGAGGATGGCAAGAGGATGCCCAAGAGGATGGAGGTGGACAGCGACCTGGGTATGTGCGTGAAGTGGATCGAGGACATCGGCGTCCCCGCTATTTATGCATACTCAGCGTACTATTCTGCCAAGGGTCGCGGGATGATGAAAGGAGAAGGGCAGTCTATGAGGGTTGCTTTAGAGTTCATCAGCAAAATTTTCGGACAGCTTTCTGCCGACGAATGTATGCTTGGATGGAGGGAATTCTGCAGCAAGGGGAAGAAGATCGTATCGGCGCTGAACCAACTTTGCGGTGAGGCAACGATGCTGGCGAAGAACCCCGAGTTGCTCAACGTAACCAAGTATTGCATGGAAGGGGCGGATATGTTGAGATCAATTGCGCACATCTGGGATCTCGCATTAGGCGTGGCCGAGGACAACGATGAACGGTCGTTCAAAGCAGCATTCCACCAGAACACCCCGGTTGGGGAGGTGTACAAAGAATTCATCAACGACGAGTCATCCAGGGCATCGTCATCAAGAAGGTGGAGGAGCTCTGAGGAGTTCCAGACACCTGCAGAGTTTGAGAGGCACGACCGGAGAATCGCAAGATACAGAGATCGAAACTGGGGGAAAGTATTCACGTTGAGCGTGATCAAGGCTCCCAAGATCGATTCCTACGGTCGTGGTTCCAAGGACGACTACCAGAAGAATTGGGACCTTGGGTTGGTCTACCAGAATGAGCTGCAAGCATCGATGAAGAACCTCGCATATGCACTGAGGAGGGATGGGAATGCCAGCCAGAACAACCTATTGCGCTGGATGATCTGTGGGTCAACCCCCAGTGACATCTCTGACGCGTGCATCGGAGCGGTCAATTCGCTCATGTGCGTTTCTTTCATCATGAGGAGATTGCAGCCATTGCTCGGTGAGAAGGACTCCAAAGATCAGTCGTATACCGCATATTTCCGTCCAGACAAAAGGGAGCTGGACGGTCTCTACCGGGAGATTGAGTACGCCAGGGATTTCCTGTGGTGCATCGATATGATCTATGAGTCGAAGCTGCCTGCGATGAACATCAACTCCATCAGTCTGGCACCGCACGCGGCTGACAGGGCCGCTGAGAACCAAGATCGGCGCAAGTGGGTAAGCTGGATGAAGGAGATCGAGAAGAAGGCCGAGAAGGACGTCTTGATCGAATTCTTCCAGAATAAATACTGCACGATTCATGAAGTCGAGAGGGAACTCGAGAAGTACCCCGAGGATTTCGGGGTTGGGGAAGAGCCGACATGGTGGGTGATGGGCTCATCGAAGACGGAGCCGCCGCGGAAGACGGAGCGACAGCAGAAGTCGGCATCAAGCTCCGGACAAAGGAGTCAAACCGCTGGTGGGTCAGTCCCCCAGCCGGGAGCTCCAAGTGGGGTGTCGCAAGCCAGCGATGCTGTCAAGATCGACAACGAGATCATCGACTCCATTTTCCGAATGAACTCTGGCGGTGACGACGACAGATGGGTAATTATCAACCCAACTGCTGGACACGATACCTACACTTCATTCGAAGGGGTTACCACTTTGGGCGGAGCGACTGTCAATGTGAAATTCAACATAGACAACAATACGGGGTACCCAATCATACAAACTGTATTTGGGCCGTGTCTTGCAGAAGGCAAGAGAGCGACATATTGGGAGTGTATGCTGAGATGCCTGACCTCTTCGCTATTGCACTTCGAGGAGAAGACCAGCGCGGAGAAGATCATTCTTTCCTATGTTGGGAAGGGAAATGCGGCATGGCTACAGCTGTATGCTTTCTTGTGTGCCCAAACAGGATGCTTGATTACTGGGCGCCTTCCGGGCGCCAAAGCCATCAACGCGTTGATTCAGGCGGAGAAGAACCCGGACAACGCACCTGGACAGTTGAACCGGATTATCAATAGACAGAAGAGGAGCCCCATTGGCGAGGCGACGATTCGCGACATGATGATCCACAAGAAGAGCTTCTTGGTCCTGGATTGGCCCCTGAGGGCCGTCAACTCAAATGGGAGCACGAAGACCTTCCAGATGATGGTCAACGAACAGGGATGGACAAACATCGAGGAGAGATCATACTATGGGTCGAGTGAGCAAGTCTCCTCACCCAACGACACGTTGAATATCCTCTCCCGATTGCAGAAGCTGGATAAGCTCATCGCTGAACGGCGGAGGCGAGACATGGATGACTCACCAATGTCGGTGCACATCTGGATGTCGCTATATGATTGGGTGTGCATGAGAGGATGCGGATGGCAGGTGACCGCCAACCCCATCATCGACTCCCTGCAGAAGGCGATATCTGACCTCGTCAACACATGCAAGGGCCTGGTCATGGTGTGCGTGAATCGCGATGTTGCTTTCCATGGTGGAAGAGGGGACTTGGGGACGATCGCCAACAAGGTTAGCGAGATCTGCAAGGCGGCAGGCGCGCTGATGACCGAGAACGATCGCCTGTGGCGCGTGGTCCATGCGCTCACAGGAAAGAACTACAAGATCCCTGGGAGCTCGAACTTGCAACATTTCCTCCTGAAGCGACTGCTGATTGAGAAATCCATCGATGCGGTCGCACCAAGCAACGCATTTGTGTGTGAGCTGGAGGGGACACGCATAAATGAGCCCGACCTTCGATTCAACATCCCGAAGAACATGGAAGAGTCGAAGGTGAAGTTTGAATACAAGCCGACCTTCACTGCGCAATCAAAGCGAAAACAGGAACAGCAGGATGAAGGGCACGGCGAACAGGATGCTTTTGGCAAAGCCGATGTCAGTGATCCACGTCTTCGATGGTATACGGTCACAGAGCTCAGCAAGTTTATCTGCGAACTTTGCGCTAGTGAGATGCAGATGAGCAGGTCGAAGGTGCTCGGACCAAACTCGAAGTTCAATCCCGCTTCTTGCGTGAACTGCTGTGCGAACTGGAATGCGGACACGAACGGTATTGCAAGGTCTATCGAGGGGAAGAAAATGTACACGCGCCTCTTCGCGGAATGCGTGGTGGCAATCCCCGACCTTCAAAACCTCATGGTGGACGTCAACAACACCCAGGCCATGATCGCGATTATACGGGAGCTCGCGTATTCCAAGCTGAAGAAGGAGCTTTCCCACGTGGGATTCGTGAGTGTGACTGTGGATCAAGCAGCACAGTTCTACAACAACGGTCACGGGAAGCAGTTGTGCGCATCCCGGGATGTGATCGTGTGCGAGAATTCCGAAGGGGTTGAGGAGAGAATGTCCATCTTTATGATAGACAAGGATCTTGGCAACGTGGCATATTCGTCCTGGATCAAGAGCGTGCTCGACCAAGGGGCGATGTATGAACTCCTGGGACAAACTACAAACGAGGAATCCTTGGAAAACGTCGTCGAGATGGTATTGGGATTCTTCGAGGTGATGTCGTACTTCCAGCACGAACTGCCACTGTGGAAGGATGCTTGGAAGATCAAGAGGGAGTTCGAGCAGTCAATAGTGCGACACCTCGCCGGGAACGTGACCCACACGACGGGCCAGAACAGAAAGCGGAACAGACCTTCCGCGCAGCTTGGCGTGCCCACGAAGGAGGTGCTTGACATCATGAACAAGGTCAAGCCCAGACATCCACGATCCCTGATCACCGAACCATCTGCACAAGGGTCCAAGAGAAAGGCCACGGAGGGCGAGGATGAGGGTCTTGGTCAAGCACCAGACCCGAGCCGAAATTCTCAGCCCAATGATGAGAAGGAAGACAAAAAGCAGCGAGTGATCGATGGGCGGAGAGTGGCACTAGGGTTCCTGGAGTCTATGGAGAAGTGCATGGGAGAAATGGGAAGCTGCAGGAAGTGCGCGAACCTGGCCCACGACGGCGACTGCAAGGACACTGAGGAGGCTGCTGGAAATGAGAAGGCGATGAAGATGCTCCGTGAGCTACTCAGCAGCGACCCCGTTTCATCTGATGAAGACATGGGGGATACGGAGGAGCCGTCCTCATCAACGTCCAAGGAAAGGAAGAAAGGAGGACAAGCAGGGAAGGAAACGATTGAGATGTATAGCTATACCATCAACTTGGTGGAGATGGCTGACACGGCTGAGGGAGGAGAGCTGCAATGTGGTGGCGTCGACCTCACCTACAACCCTTGCGGGGACAGCAGGACATTCAAGAAGACGCTTGAGGTGGGATGCGACACCATCCCGTGCTACATCCCGAAGTATGGCGACGTGAGTGATGTGCACTTGCCATGGGCGTATGCGTCCATCGTTGACCCCAATTACTTTCCCAAAGGTGCAATCCTTGAGCAGGTGGACGTGATGCAACTTGGCAAGAGTGTCAACTTCTGCGTTGCTCCTTTCGACGGTGCTCCACTATGCAGGATTGGTGATGATCGCTCGGTATTTGCTACAAGGGACCAAGCAAACCAGCTATCTCACGACCTATGCAGAGTCCTTCGACACAAGATCGGCAATTGCCGAGGAAGTGCTTTCAGGTGCGACGAGGGTGGATGGTTCGACATTGATGCTGTCATTGACGACCGGAACAACGACATATTCCCACCATACACCACGAGAGCGAAACGATACATGGGCATCATGGAGGTGATCAAGTGGCAGGAATCCGGAAGCAAGAAATCGAGATTCCAGGTTCTGGCAGCAAGGTTTCCGAGCATCATGAACCCGAACGACACGAGGGCAGCCAGGGAGGAAATGACAAAGGCTGGCGTGGATCGGGACGACATCGACAGGATGTTCAACAGATGCGATGGATGGTACAGACCTTGGTGCATCCGAGTCACAACCGGTCACAGTGATTTTGGATACATGAGCTCATCCGCACTGGCGAATAGGTATTCCGCAAGAATGGGTGATTCTCTCGGAGGAGCATTCCATGTGACGTATGTGGAAAACCTGCCAAGCATCGTACGCTGTGGGCTAGTCCCCGGCGGAATCGATGGCGGTAACAGGCTAGCACTGCACTTTGGGGCATTTGCTCCATGGGATGAGATGAACGTGGCGACGAAGACAACGCTGCGGAACGTGAGGAGTGGGGATCCGATTGCGATCATCTATATTCCCAGTGCAACCCTCGCGCGGTATGGGGCTGGAGTCGCGGCTAATGGGACTTTCATGGTCTTTGACGTGATCCCGTTCTATGAGGTCAAGTCCATTTGGATTGGCAAAAGCAATGGAGGGAAGCGCCTGGAGTACGCTGACATCAAGAGGGCGTATTCGAAGTGTGTGGAGAACGAGATCTGCCCTGGCTTTGTCAACTCATCCCAAGAGTCGGCTGCGATGTTCCTCCAGAACGTTGCAAAGATCAGCGAGAGGATGCCGGAGACTGAGACAGGTGCCGATAATCTGCACTACATCGTTGACATGGTTAACCGTGCTTGCGAACTCTATCGAAACAACAAGATGGAAGAGTTCAACGCACAGGTCAACGAGGTCCGGGACGAAGTCAGCAAAGTCGTCATCCTGAATGATGAGACATGGGAAGGACTAAGGTGCCGAATATGTCCATCATGTGCGACCGCGATTCCTACGTGCTTCTGCTTATGCCTGGAGTGCGAGGCACAACTGATCTCCATCGGAAGATACTACATTCACATCAAATCCGATGACGAGGAGGACAACCAAAACCCCAACGTCTCTGGAGATGCCAGGCGTGCGCAGGAAGAAGCTAACCACGATGCGGCAGCACAGGAGGATGAGGACGAAGCGGAAGAAGTTCCGGGAGAAGATGATGACATGGACACGCAAGGATATACATCCGGCTATGCGTCAGAAGAAGAAGACGGCGGTTGGCATTACCGCGACACCGATCTGACGTCACGGGACATTATAAATTCCCAACGGATGGCGATCTGCCTTGACGAGCCGCGTGAGGCTCAGTACATGGCAGGATTTAGCGCACTCCAGCTGTCCAAGATGTGGGGGATGTTTGAAGGTGGTGAGGATAGAACGATGATTGCCAAGCTCGAGGGGAGAGATGGCTGCCCTTACCACAATGACTTCAGGAGGTACCCCAACATCACTGAGCACGATCAGGAAGGTATACTTTTGCCGTCAACAACACTGAAGATTTCTCAATCGGAGAATGTTCGGACAAGAGCCTTCCGATCGGTTGAGGAGCGTGACGACTATATTCGTATGATGGTGAACAAATGCGAGGGACTATACACATTCTACAAGCTGTGGATTGCAGCGAGAATCCTCGATGTCACCAAGGAAGAAATGAAGCTCCTGGTCAAGGACCGAGTGCACCCGGTGGGTGATATTATTTTCAGATGTTTTGCACTAGCTTTCAACTGCAAGTATATATCATTCGTGAGGGATGGCCTGAACCTTGGCAAGCATGGCTACGCGGTCAATGTGAGCGCCATCATCTCGGCCGTCGACCCGAACAAATGCGACACACCCCTGCTGGATTGGTGCCTTCGGAAAGGGCACTGGTTGCCAGAGGACTACAACCAGAAGTGTGTCCGGGCACGAGAAGCCCAGAAGAACTTGGACGAGGAGTTCCGCCGACGTACCCATAGGCTGTCCATTGGAGACAGGTATGCTTCGTGAAGATGATGATTGCGGTACGATGTGGGCCAGTCCCCATCTGTTACCTGCGTCACATCGACACTATTTCGGTGGAACGACTTATGTCATGATTTATATTCATGTGTCCAAGATGATTGGATGTGTACATGGTTACATACTCCGAGGACTATGACGCTCTGGATATTCATGGATGGAACTATTACCTTATAGATGATATCTTTTCATTATTTATGTATTGTCCATGGTATCTGGAATGGCTATGATTTGCATTGATTACTCACCGATGTTTCTTTGCCGGAGATATGCAGACCGATCACAAGCGGGCGCGCCTGGTGGACATTTGTGGCCAACCCATTTATGGATGACAGCTGCGCGATGCGCAAATGCGGCAGCTGGAATGTTCACTGGCGGTCAAGTGAAGTGGCCACAGTGTTTTATATACACCTGCATATGGATGAGTGCTTCGATTGGAGGATGAATGTTTCACTTTTCGTACAATCGAACCCGGCATGTTTCACAGCGAATGAACGGTGTAGTGATAGCAAGTAAAAGAGTGCACGACACGATTTCGTAGTTGAAGCCGTGGCCAGTGGACCGTTTTGTGGTGTTTGGACCGCATGATGAACAATGCGACCCAAATGGGGGATGTTAAAACCCTCTAGGCCCCGTGCCGAAATTGGGTAGCAGTTCTGAGGTCCTTGTTGGTGTTGCTTCCCAAGTTCCATTGATCGCCATTTATTTTTTTTTTACTTGGTGTGGTTTATGTTGGCTCAAGACACATTTGAGGTTCAAGATCGATTGTGTGAAAAGGGGGACTGCGGATCTGTGATTTGCACAAAGTGCAAAACAACTCCCGCTAGCGCCGCGCGCAGGGATCAGACTACTGCTGGGGATTATCATTCCTTTCTTCCTTACAAAGTTTACACGGGTTCGGCTAAAACGTGCATTCGTCCGTTATTACATCCTTTCTACGTTGGTGGTATTGAAGCTTGAGTGGTTCGAGTGCACAGCGTTCCCACGAGGACGTCACCTTGCCGTCTCTTGCATGGCACATATAGCACATATTAGCAAGGACGCGGGGGAGAGTGGGGGTTCAGCGGCTTGCCGTGTAAGATATAGCACATATAGCACATATAGCAAGGACGCGGGGGAGAGTGGGGGTTCAGCGGCTTGGCGTGTAAGATATAGCACATATAGCACATATAGCAAGGACGCGGCGGAGAGTGGGGGTTCAGCGGCTTGGCGCGGCAGGGTGGCGCACCCGGAGTGCCAAGAACATGTTCATCCGACATGTAATCCGACATGTTGAAGAAATTAAGCGTATAGCAAGGAATCCTGGGGGGAGTTCAATGCAGGGATACTGCAGGGAATCCCTGCATTCCCGGTATCTCTCTCTTTAGAGGGAGTTTCCCAAATGGCTTATATTCTACCTGAGAGGCTCCCAGCGCTCGTCCGTCCAGCATTTGACCTCGTCCTGCGAAGGATTCGAAGTCTAAAACGCTTCGTGGAGGCGTGAGGCTGCAAAATAATGACCCCTAGATATGCGCTGCAATTTGGCTCCAGGTTGCATTTCAAGCGATGTCAAGCTTTGCCAAAGGAAACCCCTTTTCCCTTTTTTTCGGGGACCCCTTTTTTGGGACCCCTTGTTTTCTTTTTTTTTGGTTTTTCTTAGCCCTGCAAAGGTTGGCTCGCTTGAAATGCAACCTGGAGCCAAATTGCAAGCATATCTAGGGGTCATTATTTTGCAGCCTCACGCCTCCACGCAGCGTTTTAGACTTCGAATCCTTCGCAGGACGAGGTCAAATGCTGGACGGACGAGCGCTGGGAGCCTCTCAGGTAGAATATAAGCCATTTGGGAAACTCCCTCTAAAGAGAGAGTGTCCAAGTTCCCCGCCGAACTTGGACGAACTTGGACAACTGCGGGCTGTCTTGCTACTATCTACCAGTCTAGCGCACAGGTCACCCGCGGATTGTCTCACCCCGTGAGTTTCCAGGCCATTCCCAATCCTGGGTCCTCTTTTGATTTCATGTTCAAGGTCTGACCAATGATGGGATGGGATGGGATGGGATGGGATGGGATGCGATGGTATGGGATGGATAGATGGATGGATGGATCATGTTTGAGTTTCAAAAAAGGTTTGAACACTTGGGTGAGAGCTTGTCTACTGGGCGAGTGGCGTGGACAAGGGCCGAATGAGGCCCAGAGCTGGCCAAGAACCGCGGTCGGGACGAGTAAAGCCCCGCGAACGTGGGGAAACCATTTTTGTCTTCTGGACGCCATTTCTTAAATTTATGGTTTCCCAGGTTGATCCGCAGTTAACATAAGCCACCTCTAAGCCTATAATTTGTGCAAGTTATGACATGCCTGGGCTAAACCGACCATGATGAAGCTTCCTTGACAGTTCCTTGATCCAGTGTGGTGAACTGCATAATTTTTGCCCAGATGAATCAACCAAGGATGCAGCAATCACAGGTTTACATTACTCGCTAAGTGGAACAGAAAGGGTTGGAAGACTTTAATGCACTTGCTGTACTGGCGGTTGTGATGTTAGCTGGCGACTCACACTTTTTCTGGTAGAGCCAACCGCAATGCGGTTTCAGCAGTGTCTTGTCAATGTGAGGCATTTGACAAGGCGGAGGGCCCTGCCCCGAAAAGGATTCTCAATCTGTCTGGCATATGAATTGCAGCAAGATAGTTTTACATTTTCCCGATCTGCCACTTCAGCTTGGCTGCCGCATTTCACACGCGCTAGATGTTGTATGGGGCCTTTCACTGCGCTCTGATTGTTCGCGCACTGTACCTCAGTGTCCAGCAAACATTTAGCCAACCCAGCCACTCTGCGCCTCTGGCCCCTGGCCTTCGAAAAAGTCTTGCGGCCTATTGGCCATCAAAGGGCCAAGTGGCCGGGCTGTCATCTTCTAAATGTAGTGAGCCCTACAAAATGGCCACCTTCCTCAAAAAAGACGGTTTCATGCGAGTTCGCTGAAAAGCCGTTTTGCTTGAATGGACTCCGTTTTTGCTGAGCCTGGGAGGTCCTGCTAATCCCAGAAGCAACAGGGAACAGGGTCGCAGTGGATGAACTCCAGGCGTGACGAGGAAGCATAGGGGAAGCACAAAGTAAAGGTTCGAATTCAGCGATTCCAACAGGCCGACTTGGCAAAGGAGACTAAGTTGAGTTTGGCGGTGCCAAAGTGACATGCATCCCTTGTTTTGAAGCGAGACCGCCGGTCCGAAAGGCAGGCTGCTGAGGGAGTTTTTGTTTTTTTTTGGTGGGGAAAAATATTTCTTTGGGCTGGAGACAGGAACCCTGTCGTGGTTAGAGCCATGGGGCCACTCGGGGGAGTCAAAAGGAGACCGCATCGGCTAAGAAACTGCACAATGGCGCTTCGAGAGATCAACTCCACTTTCATGCTTCTTCATGTCGCGAGTGTATGAGGTTGTGTATGTAGAATCATTCATTTCAATACATTGCGGCTTTGCCACGATCAGATGCACACGAATTTGTTACACACACACAGGCTGCATACGATGCTATCGTCAAACATTATGATTTTTGTGGGATACCGTGGAATGATTGGGCGAACTACAAGGCACTCTGCAAGCAGGGCTGAAATTGTGTGGAGTGACAGCTGAAGCTTTCAATCCCAACTGCACGGCTGGCAGCCTATGCAAATTCCAACAAGTCGTGTTTCTGGATACGGATTTTTCAAGTAATTAAGTCATAGAGCGGGCCTACAGGTATTCGCAACTGCCCACAGGCGGGGCCACTCGGTACTCAATGTACTGCATCCGCCGGTACGCAGGCCGAGGCTGAATTTGGTAAGACCGGACCCGAGCCAAAAAAGAGTTGCTCAGGCGTGTTCGGGCTGGCAACCGTTGTTGGTGAGCAAGAGGATGGCGTCATGCACTGGAAGTCACCCGCATTGCGAGCAATGATTTTCACGTCTCGGCTCAGAGAAGTAAGGGTACCAGCTTTGTACAGCCTGTAGAGACATTTTCCTGCCCTAGCGCTTCCGTTTTATTTTACCAACTTTTTGTAAACGATGCTCGGCCTGATTGTTCACAAAGATTGTGCAGCTTTGGATTGACTTTCGCGAGGGTTGGCAGTGCCAATGTGCTTGTGCTGAGGATGGCCTCCGCATCCCGAACCACTATTGCCTCGGCTGCCGCAGGCCTTGACTGCAACTGGGTCACAAAAGAAAGCTCGTCGTTGATTTCTGGTGCTTTATGTGGGGGTTCCTGCATGGCCTCTTAGAGTCGCGTGTCTTTGATAGTGACTCAGACTCATGCATAATAGTTGTCAGTAGCAGTCACTAGTTGCTGTGGCTCCCCTTTCATGCATCCGAATCACTATACGATTCAACACTACGGATTTTGGGCTTGTGAGGGGGCCAGTGCGAGTTTCAGCTGGGTAATGCAAACTTTTCTTCGAGCACACCACTTGAGAGTTTTTGAAGATGGCACAAGTCTGTGGGCCTGATCTTGGCAAGTACTTGTGCCCTGCGAGGCGTCGCACTCTTCGGCGGAGCAGCTTTCGTGTCTGCGCCTACCACACGGTCTGGAAACCTGCGAGTCATGCTCTCAGCTGAGCTGCTTTTGTACTTTTGTGGTGGAGGGTTTACTCAGTCATGGCTGCGACTTGGTTTGATCGATGCAATTGAATTCATTTGCTTGAATGTGTTGCTCTAGGATTGTTGTTGCTCATCCTTGCTCATTCTTCTTTCCAGAAAATCTCCAAAGCAGCAGGGCAATACACGTTTGATCTGAGCACGGATTGAACAGAACGGGGAATCACCCCCTAGAGGCTGCCTGTGGCACACCGGGCTTTGGGCGCTTTTGGATGTGAGCTGACTCCAAGGCAACCATGTCCGCAGCAACTCCTGCCTCCGCTCCAGTGTCTGGACTGGAGGCGCCTCCAGTTATCAGATGAGCGACCGTGGCTACAGAGTTGAATGATTGGAATACTTTCCAGCAAGGCAGACGGACACAATCCATAACTGCATTTATGCGACTCGAGTTCCACCAAAACGATTCAATGATTTCTGCTCGCCAGGCGAGCACCGCCATGGCGGTGGCGGGCACGGCGATTGCGGCCTTTGCCAGCCGCAAGGTCTGGAGCTTTGGTTTCGGTTTCAGTGGGGTCGAATGGCGACCCTTTGTATCTCAACAGCCGGAGTTTCATTGGAATGTGTCGCACCAAAAAGGACGCTTTTGAGTTGAATGATGGCAGAACGCGTTTCTCGCATGCATGCGCCGCAAAGCTCATATTCATTTGAAGCGCCCAAGGCCAGTGCAGCCAATGTGAAGCAGCAGCTGGTGCGCTCCTTAACCTGAGAGAAGCCAAGCCTGACATTCCAGCCGCACTTCCCTCCATTCTTTCAAAAGATGCTTGTTCTCAGACAATGGCCGAGATCGAACAAATGATGGGTGAAGAAAAGGAGATCAGCCTTGAGAAACATGTCAAGCTCAACACATTCCAATGCAGGTAGCTTTGACGGCCTTCGAGAACGAGCTCGGTGTGCAGGCGCCAGTTGGATTTTGGGATCCCGCTGGCTTCACCGCGGATGGCAGCACCGAGAACTTTGCGCGCAGGCGCCAGACGGAGTGATCGCCGAAAACCCGAATATCCATGGCTTGCGCGGACTCAAGGTTGGGATCGTGGTATTTTTTTTTTTCTTTGTTACTGGATGTTGTCTTTTTGTTTTTTGTGATGGTGGTTTGTATATTTTTTTTTTTTTTTTTTTTTTTTTTTTTTTTTTTGTTTTTTTTTGCTTTTCTTACTTTTTTTTATTTTTTCTTTTTTTTTTTTTACTTAACACAACTTAGGTCTTGTTGTTCCGAACAATGATTGCGAGGTAGAACAGATTTCTATGTCAGGATTTGGTTTAAGCGTGTGTTGACATTCTTGACCAAGGCTACCATGGGCTACATTACGCCGGAGATCACGGGAAAATTCCCAGGCTATTTGAGCCCTTCCGCAGGCTTGAAGTTCGCAGATGTCCCGAATGGGCTCGCCGCAATTTCCAAAGTGCCCGCTGCAGGGTGGGGTCAGATCTTGGCTTACATGGCCTTCTGCGAGGTGTCCCAGGACCAGTCGGCGGGAACTCCTGCTGCAGCGGGTGACTTCGGATTCAAGGTGCTCACCGCATCCGACCCGGAGGCCAAGAAAACCAAGCTTGCAGCCGAACTTGCGAACGGTCGCCTGGCCATGATGGCCATCATCGGAATGTTCTTCCAGGAGACGTTATCGAACGACTTTGCGTGTGCGATGCAGTTTACCGGTGGGTTCCAAGAGTGTTAGGCTTCAAACGACTTTACGGATGCACTGCATATAGTGATTCACTGGACGATACATGTGAACTTTGTGTTCGGTGTGTTTGCCTCTTTGTGCTTCAGTTTGTTTGCACCAGCCAACGCAAGCCAAAATCAAGTCAAGAGTGAGATGCATGGCTGGCACCTTTCTCATCTCAATCAGTATACTTTGTAACACTGTGCAGTGCAATGCTGATTGCCATTGATTTGTTTGGACCCTCAGGCGTTCTACGGCACGATGCACATGTGCCTAGTGCATGTTGGTCTTAGTTTCTGATTTATTGTTTTTTTTTTATTTTTTTTTGTGTCTTATTTTTTCCTTTTTTTTTGTTTGTTTGATTTTTTTTTGGTCTTAGTCTTTACGTGAAGTACACACACACATACATGTATGTATACAATATATATATATATAGGTATATATATATATATATATGCTCACCCCCCCCCCCCCAGGGCCTACCTTTCCACTTCAAAATGTACAAAACCCTCTTATTTTTAAAGACAGGGGGTGTGAGCATATATACGCAAGAAGTGTGCTGTTGCTGCGTAGCAAGTGGAAACTATTGTTTGGGAAGAAAAGGACACTCATTTGAGGCCTTGTTTGATGTGGTTTGGGCATGTGGTCCTAAAAGGTTGATGATTGTGTGTGTGTGTGTCATCACTGCTGCACTGTTATATCGTCCTGTAAGCATCTGATTTATCAGTAGAGCACTCATTACCTCAATGGCTTGGTTTCTCAATGGCATCAAAGCTGGCCACAGGCTCAAAAAAATGCAAAAACTGCAAAACTCCAGACCAATCAAGCCCTGACCTCTGACTTGCATCTGGGTTTTGCATTTCTTGTATTTTTTTGAGCCTGTGCAGGTTTTGGAGCTTCCAGGTTTGGATTTTTTGCATTTTTTTGAGCCTGTGCAGGTTTTAAGCACCCAAGGCTCCAAAACCTGCACAGGCTCAAAAAAATGCAAAAAAATTACAAAATCCAGACCATTCAAGCCCTGACCTCTGACGTGCATCTGGGTTTTGCAATCTGGGTTTGCATTTTTTGTATTTTTTTGAGCCTGTGCAGGTTTTGGGAGCTTTCCAGGTGTGGATTTTTTGCATATTTTTTTTTTTTTTTTGCATTTTTTGAGCCTGTGCAGGTTTTAAGCACCCAAGGCTCCAAAACCTGCACAGGCTCAAAAAAATGCAAAAAATCCAAACCAGGAAGCCTCAAAACCTGCACAGGCTCAAAAAAATGCAAAAACTGCAAAAATCCAGACCAATCAAGCCCTGACCTCTGACTTGCATCTGGGTTTTGCATTTTTTGTATTTTTTTGAGCCTGTGCAGGTTTTGGAGCTTCCAGGTTTGGATTTTTTGCATTTTTTGAGCCTGTGCAGGTTTTAAGCACCCAAGGCTCCAAAACCTGCACAGGCTCAAACAAATGCAAAAAATGCAAAAATCCAGACCAATCAAGCCCTGACCTCTAACATTGCATCTGGGTTTTGCATGTTTTGCATTTGTTTGAGCCTGTGCAGGTTTTGGAGCTTCCAGGTTTGGTTGTTTTGCATTTTTTGAGCCTGTGCAGGTTTTGACGCTGAAACCATCAAAAGCGTTTAAAAAAGTTTTTTTTTTTTGCAGTTTCCTTAAAAAACACTGCACATAACAGTGATTTCACTACTGACAAAGTTGCCTCTGAAAACGCTTTCCGTTTTCGTGTTTGTTGCTTTCTCGAATCCTGTTTTGCATCAAGTACAGAAAGCACATCTGAGACAATATCAAAAATTGCACAAAAACACCGTAAATTACAGTGCTGTCTGCAAGGCATCTGCAAACCAAGTGGACACTGAACATCTACAAATAAATCTCTGTCATGCAAAAAGTAGAAAGGTAGGCCCTGGGGGGGGGTGACCATATATATATATATATATATATATGTATATAAAGTACACGTGGAAACGTATCTTGGTGCTAGGCAAACACTTGTGCTTGTGCAGGACGGCTTGACTGGCAGCGCCTGGGGTGACTGGGCCAACTACACTGCTTCCCCTCTGCGAGCTTTCGAGAACGAGCTCGGCGTGCAGGCGCCAGTTGGATTTTGGGATCCCGCTGGCTTCACCGCAGATGGCAGCACCGAGAACTTTGCGCGCAGGCGCCAGACGGAGTTGAAGCATGGCCGAATCTCCATGCTTGCGACTTGATCAACGGTTGGTAACCTCTTACTAATATCTTACGTCTTGTTGTTTCACACAATGATGTGAGTAGAACATATTTCTATCTCAGGATTTGGTTTAAGCATTGACATCATTGACCAAGGCTACCATGGGCTACATTACGCCGGAGATCACCGGGAAATTTCCGGGCTATTTGAGCCCTTCCGCAGGCTTGAAGTTCGCCGATGTCCCGAATGGGCTCGCAGCAATTTCCAAAGTGCCCGCTGCAGGGTGGGGTCAGATCTTGGCTTACATGGCCTTCTGCGAGGTGTCCCAGGACCAGTCGGCGGGAACTGCTGCTGCAGCGGGTGACTTCGGATTCAAGGTGCTCACCGCATCCGACCCGGAGGCCAAGAAAACTAAGCTTGCAGCCGAACTTGCGAACGGTCGCCTGGCCATGATGGCGATCATTGGAATGTTCTTCCAGGAGACGTTATCGAACGACTTTGTGTGTGCGATGCAGTTTACCGGTGGGTTCCAAGAGTGTTAGGCTTCAAACCACTTTGCGGATGCACTGCATATAGTGATTCACTGGACGATACATGTGAACTTTGTGTTCGGTGTGTTTGCCTCTTTGTGATTCAGTTTGTTTGCGCCAGCCACCGCAAGCCAAAATCAAGTCAAGAGTGAGATGCATGGCTGGCACCTTTCTCATCTCAATCAGTATACTTTGTAACACTGTGCAGTGCAATGCTGATTGCCATTGATTTGTTTGGATCCTCAGGCGTTCTACGGCTTTACGGCACAATGCGCATGCATGTGCTTAGTGCATGTTGGTCTTAGTCTTTGCGTGAAGTACACACACATACATGTATGTATACAATATATACATACAAATATAGGTAGATATATATATATATATAAAGTACACGTGGAAACGTATCTTGGTGCTAGGCAAACACTTGTGCTTGTGCAGGACGGCTTGACTGGCAGCGCCTGGGGTGACTGGGCCAACTACACTGCTTCCCCTCTGCGAGCTTTCGAGAACGAGCTCGGCGTGCAGGCGCCAGTTGGATTTTGGGATCCCGCTGGGTTTACCGCGGATGGCAGCACCGAGAACTTTGCGCGCAGGCGCCAGACGGAGTTGAAGCATGGCCGAATCTCCATGCTTGCGACTTGATCAACGGTTGGTAACATCTTACTCATATCTTACGTCTTGTTGTTTCACAACATTGATGCGAGTAGAACATATTTCTATCTCAGGTTTTGGTTTTAGCATTGACATCATTGACCAAGGCTACCATGGGCTACATTACGCCGGAGATCACCGGGAAATTCCCAGGCTATTTGAGCCCTTCCGCAGGCTTGAAGTTCGCAGATGTCCCGAATGGGCTCGCAGCAATTTCCAAAGTGCCCGCTGCAGGGTGGGGTCAGATCTTGGCTTACATGGCCTTCTGCGAGGTGTCCCAGGACCAGTCGGCGGGAACTCCTGCTGCAGCGGGTGACTTCGGATTCAAGGTGCTCACCGCATCCGACCCGGAGGCCAAGAAAACTAAGCTTGCCGCCGAACTTGCGAACGGTCGCCTGGCCATGATGGCCATCATCGGAATGTTCTTTCAGGCGATGTGGGCTAATATTTTTTTGTATGCTCATGCATGCTTGCGGAGTCAAAGCTGGTGAGGATAACAACCGCATCATACACAGCGTGCAGTTGTAACATGCATGATATAAAACTCTATATGCATGTACTTATAGATACACACACACACACACAGAGTGTTCAATCTTAGGTGCAGATTCCTGTTGCATGTTTTTGTACTGTGCCAGATGTTGCCCTGCTTGCAAGCCCAGTCGCAAAGACAAGACAGATGATCGGCTCTTGCTTTGTTTGAATCGGGGTAGTTCGGATAATTTTTCACGCTTGGACTGGTATGACTTGTGAATCAGCAGAGTTCCTTGATCTTCGCAGCACACACAAGCTTAGTGCATCATATAGCATCATGGTGCATCATAGTGCGTTGTAGTGCATCATACTGCGCCGTAGTGCATTCAAGTCATCTCAGTGTTTCAGTGCTAGTTGAAACCATGCGAAGGATGGCTTGACTGGCAGCGCCTGGGGTGACTGGGCCAACTACACTGCTTCCCCTCTGCGAGCTTTCGAGAACGAGCTCGGTGTGCAGGCGCCAGTTGGATTTTGGGATCCCGCTGGGTTTACCGCGGATGGCAGCACCGAGAACTTTGCGCGCAGGCGCCAGACGGAGTTGAAGCATGGCCGAATCTCCATGCTTGCGACTTGATCAACGGTTGGTAACGTCTTACCAATATTTTAGGTCTTGTTGTTTCACAACAATGATGTGAGTAGAACATATGTCTATCTCAGGGTTTGGTTTAAGCATTGACATCATTGACCAAGGCTACCATGGGCTACATTACGCCGGAGATCACCGGCAAATTTCCGGGCTATTTGAGCCCTTCCGCAGGCTTGAAGTTCGCAGATGTCCCGAATGGGCTCGCGGCAATTTCCAAAGTGCCCGCTGCAGGGTGGGGTCAGATCTTGGCTTACATGGCCTTCTGCGAGGTGTCCCAGGACCAGTCGGCGGGAACTCCTGCTGCAGCGGGTGACTTCGGATTCAAGGTGCTCACCGCATCCGACCCGGAGGCCAAGAAAACCAAGCTTGCCGCCGAACTTGCGAACGGTCGCCTGGCCATGATGGCGATCATTGGAATGTTCTTCCAGGAGACGTTATCGAACGACTTTGTGTGTGCGATGCAGTTTACCGGTGGGTTCCAAGAGCGTCAGGCTTCTAACCACTTTACGGACGCACTGCATAGTGTGATTCATCGTGGAGTACAAATGTGAAGCTTTGTGTTCGGTGTGTTTGCCTCTTTGTGCTTGAGTTTGTTTGCACCAACCACCGCAAGCCAAAGTCAAGTGAACAGAGAGATGCGTGGCGCCTTGATCGTTTGAATTGTTATACTTTGTAACACTGTGCAGTGAAATGCTGATTGCCATTGATTTGTCTGGATCCTCAGGCGTTCTACGGCTTTACGGCACAATGCGCATGTGCTTAGTGCATGTTGGTCTTAGTCTTTTCGTCAAGTACACACATCATGTATGTATACCATATGTATATATATATACACATATGTATATATATATATATAGATACACGTGTAAACGTATCTTGGTGCTAGGCAAACACTTGTGCTTGTGCAGGACGGCTTGACTGGCAGCGCCTGGGGTGACTGGGCCAACTACACTGCTTCCCCTCTGCGAGCTTTCGAGAACGAGCTCGGTGTGCAGGCGCCAGTTGGATTTTGGGATCCCGCTGGGTTTACCGCGGATGGCAGCACCGAGAACTTTGCGCGCAGGCGCCAGACGGAGTTGAAGCATGGCCGAATCTCCATGCTTGCAACTTGGTCAAGGTTTGGTAATTTCTTACTAGCATCTTACGTCTTGTTGTTTCACACAATGATGCGAGTAGGACATATTTCAATCTCAGGTTTTTGTTTTAACATTGACGTCATTGACCAAGGCTACCATGGGCTACATTACGCCGGAGATCACGGGAAAATTCCCAGGCTATTTGAGCCCTTCCGCAGGCTTGAAGTTCGCAGATGTCCCGAATGGGCTCGCCGCAATTTCCAAAGTGCCCGCTGCAGGGTGGGGTCAGATCTTGGCTTACATGGCCTTCTGCGAGGTGTCCCAGGACCAGTCGGCGGGAACTCCTGCTGCAGCGGGTGACTTTGGATTCAAGGTGCTCACCGCATCCGACCCGGAGGCCAAGAAAACTAAGCTTGCCGCCGAGCTTGCGAACGGTCGCCTGGCCATGATGGCCATCATCGGAATGTTCTTTCAGGCGATGTGGGCTAATATTTTCTTGTATGCTCATGTTGCTTGCGGAGTCAAAGCTGGTGAGGATAACAACCGCATCATACACAGCGTGCAGTTGTAACATGCATGATATAAAACTCTATATGTATGTACTTATAGATACACACACACACACAGCGTATTCAGTCTTAGGTGCAGATTCCTGTTGCATGTTTTTGTACTGTGCCAGATGTTGCCCTGCTTGTAAGCCCAGTCGCAAAGACAAGACAGATGATCGGCTCTTGCTTTGTTTGAATCGGGGCAGAGTTTCAGCGTAGTTTGGAGAATCTTTCACGCTTGGACTGGTATGACTTGTGAATCAGCAGAGTTCCTTGATCTTCGCAGCACACACAAGCTTAGTGCATCATATAGCATCATGGTGCATCATAGTGCGTTGTAGTGCATCATACTGCGCCGTAGTGCATTCAAGTCATCTCAGTGTTTCAGTGCTAGTTGAAACCATGCGAAGGATGGCTTGACTGGCAGCGCCTGGGGTGACTGGGCCAACTACACTGCTTCCCCTCTGCGAGCTTTCGAGAACGAGCTCGGCGTGCAGGCGCCAGTTGGATTTTGGGATCCCGCTGGCTTCACCGCGGATGGCAGCACCGAGAACTTTGCGCGCAGGCGCCAGACGGAGTTGAAGCATGGCCGAATCTCCATGCTTGCAACTTGGTCAAGGTTTGGAAATTTCTTACTAGTATCTTACGTCTTGTTGTTTCACACAATGATGACATATTTCAATCTCAGGTTTTTGTTTTATCATTGACGTCATTGACCAAGGCTACCATGGGCTACATTACGCCGGAGATCACGGGAAAAATCCCAGGCTATTTGAGCCCTTCCGCAGGCTTGAAGTTCGCAGATGTCCCGAATGGGCTCGCCGCAATTTCCAAAGTGCCCGCTGCAGGGTGGGGTCAGATCTTGGCTTATATGGCCTTCTGCGAGGTGTCCCAGGACCAGTCGGCGGGAACTCCTGCTGCAGCGGGTGACTTTGGATTCAAGGTGCTCACCGCAGCCGACCCGGAGGCCAAGAAAACTAAGCTTGCAGCCGAACTTGCGAACGGTCGCCTGGCCATGATGGCGATCATCGGCATGTTCTTCCAGGAGATGTTTGTCGAATGACTTTGTGTACGCGACACCGTTTACCGGTGGGTTCCAAGAGCGTTAGGCTTCAAACCACTTTACTCACGCACTGCATGCTGTGTGGTTTTGCGGACGACATGCGTTTCTTTTTTTTCCTTCACCTTATTCTAGAGCCATGCCTAGCAGCTTTGTCCTATGCTGGAGCTGAGTGATGTCCGTGCCATGATTTGCGAGTGATTGTGCTCGACCTCATCTCTTTGTGTGTGTTTGTGTTTTGTTTGTTGCGTATTCAACAATACCCAGAAAGAGCATTGTCTTTAGCTACTTTATGAACTCCTTCAATGTATGCAGGAGTATTAAGTGGTCCGGATGAGTCTCGTAAATCGAAACAGACATCTCATAAACGTATTGTGAATGTGGAATCAGAACAAACAGCATTGGTCAAACAAGTATCAGGGCTTGAAAAAACACATCTTTACATAATTTTATTATGACGTTGGCTATGTCGAATCATAACTGTCACCGTTGTGGTTTTGCTATTGGTTTTTATGGGGTACTCTTTGGGGTTCATGCAGGATGGCCTGACTGGCAGCGCCTGGGGTGATTGGGCGAACTACACGGCTTCGCCTCTGCGAGCGGCAAGGGAGATGTGAGGCAGGGCTGTCGTTCTGGCAGATCTTGTGAAGCGAAGCGATAGCCGACTCAGCTTTGTAACCCAGCGGCTTGCAGCCCATGCATACTCCATACAAATGATTTTCTGGGCATGAGGTGCTGTAATTATTGATTTCCCGAGTCAGTTGCTGGTGACCGGATGAAGACACCCCTGTACATTAATGTGGGGTGCGGGGCCCTCCAAAAGTTGTCTGAATCCCCACTAAAACCAGTTGGACAATCCCTA
>CAUJNA010002313.1:877301-942301 GCA_963377175.1 Effrenium voratum | reverse complement strand
TCCCTCATTTCACGGCCTGCTGAGTGAGTTTGTAAAGAGGTTGTTGGTGGCGGCTGTCAGATTTTCAGCTGTTACGGTTTGACGCTGCTTCTCACTCACCCGCAAGACTCGTTGATGGGCGGTCTGAAGCAGAGTCACATGATGTGCAGGAAGTGAGCAGTCGTTTGTCGCACTTGCTCAGCTTTGCTTCAACCGATTCCAGTGCTTCTGTGCAATTGGATTCGGTGCAAGCAGCAGCGTCCTTTCTGCTTTCTTTCGCTTTGTTTCAGCACCAGGAAAGGCGGGATTGTCAGTTTAAGACCTTCCCATGGCGGACTACCATGGCGCGCCTCAGCGACAAGCATACTCAGTCAGCACTGCTGTAAATGCCACATGTTCGAAACCAGGATTGCACCCATCAACTGCACAAATTTCCCCTTTGAGAAGGAAGCGATTTGTAGTTGGTGCGATATCACGAAAGCTAGCTTTAGCTAGCTGAAGTTTCTCCTTGCGTAAGCAAGGTAAGGGGCTCAAATGCCGAAAGATTGATTTTTTCAATTATTTGAGCCGAAAAGATTGAAAAACATCAATTATTTAGACCCCCCCCCCCTCCCCCCCCCCCGGGTCTCAGGCTCGATTCCTCCCTGGTCCATCCCCCCCCCCCGGGCAGTGGCTCAGTGTTCAGCAGTCTCGGTTTGCCCGTTTTGGACTTGGTGCTACGAACTTTTACATGTTCCACCGATTCAGCTTGTTCATTTGAGACCTCAGTCTGCTCGGTAAACCACCTCGCAAGAATCTTTGCACACGCAGCATGCAGAACCCAGAGGTGCTTTAAGACAGCTTCTGACGCCTCTCGTTGTTCATTTTTCAAGGTTTGCCACGCCAGCATGTGTTTGCGTGTCGCATCCTACGAATCTTGCCGGGCCTCTCGTTGTACACAAGCTACCTATGAATCCACTCTGTCACCGACCCATCTCATGCAACAACTGCTAGCTTTCGTTCACCCGCTCCTCAAGTTGAATCACCTGTTGCACTCTTGCAGGGTGGCCGCCGGAGGCAGGGATGTGAGGGGAGATAGTTGGGCTGTCACCCATTCAGCCAGACAGAAAGTGCCAGGTCAGCTGCTTGATGATGGACACACACATTAGGATGACATCACTGGCCATCCAACTTACACGATCCAATCGAAGACAGCGCTATTTTGCTTTTGGCTGCAAAGTGCGCCCTTAGAAAGAGGTGCATATAGGGGGACGCATGGATGCTGTTATCAACAGTGCCTCCATGAACCGCCCGCTTGCCGGCTGTTTACCACGGAAAGTTGGAGAATAGGGGGACCCAACATGGTGGTTTTCCTTTTTGTTTCCCTGTATAGCAACCCCAAAAAGGGCAGCGAGCACAATATGCCGGGATGAGAAGTTTGGATGTGTTCAAGATGTTTGTGTCTTGACTACGGACTTCTCAGCTGCCTGAGACCCGAGCTGCAACGACACAGACAGGCAGATGCCATCGCCCGGCTATGACGAGACAGCCGCTGGGTCACACGTGAAGTCGGAAGTGACAAGGCTGCTGATCAAAAGGTCCCCCCAAAGATCTGACATTGCCCCGAAAAGTGGTAGGTCGATGATGACGGTTGAGCTTTTTCGAACAAAAACACACGAAGCAGCTCTTGAAGCTAGGGGTTTTGGGCCTTTGCGCTTGGCATGGTTTCCCAGGATTTAGTGGCACTCAAACCAAAAGAATCACTTATGAGTTACATATGTATATATCTATCTATTACAGGTTTTGTGGGTATCCCCGCCTCAAAACCTCAACCCCCACAGTGCTTTTGAGTCGTGTCGCCCCCCCACCTGCCCATTTCCTGCTTTAAAGCTCTTGCAGCAGAGACAGAAATCAAGACCTGAGCTTGTGCTCCGAGGAGCAAGTCGGCGGCATGGCGCCTCAGCCTGGCCGTGCGTGCCTGAAGGAAGCTGACGGCTTGGGGGCTCATAGGCTGATAGGGATCGCTATCAGACTCTGTCAAGGACCTCAAGGAGCCTTGACTTTCTCCCAAACTAGACTCTTGCCCTCGGTGCACACAGCGCCCTTTTTCTTTCTACACATGCATACATACATACATACATACATACATACATACATACATACATACATACATACATACATACATACATACATACATACATACATACATACATACAGTAAATACATACATTACATTACATTACATTATATTACATTACATTACATTACGTTACATTACCTTACCTTACATTACATTACATTGAATTGAATTACATTACATTACATTGCATTACATTGCATTACATACATATACATACATACATACATACATACATACATACATACATACATACATACATACATACATACATACATACATACATACATACATACATACATACATACATACATACATACATACATACATACATACATACATACATACATACATACACATACATACATACATACACATACATACATACATACATACATACATACATACATACATACATACATACATACATACATACATACATACATACATACATTACATACATACATACATACATACATACATACATACATACATACATACATACATACATTACATACATACATACATACATACATACATACATACATACATACATACATACATACATACATACATACATACATACATACATACATACATACATACATACATACATACATACATACATACATACATACATACATACATACATACATACATACATACATACATACATACATACATACATACATACATACATACATACATACATACATACATACATACATACATACATACATACATACATACATACATACATACATACATACATACATACATACATACATACATACATACATACATACATACATACATACATACATACATACATACATACATACATACATACATACATACATACATACATACATACATACATACATACATACATACATACATACATACATACATACATACATACATACATACATACATACATACATACATACATACATACATACATACATACATACATACATACATACATACATACATACATACATACATACATACATACATACATACATACATACATACATACATACATACATACATACATACATACATACATACATACATACATACATACATACATACATACATACATACATACATACATACATACATACATACATACATACATACATACATACGTATATATATCTATATAAGCTACCCCCTGGAGTACTTAGGAGTTTGATCATAGACTCGCGTTTATGCTGGTAAACTAAAGATACCACGCACCTTTTCCTTCTGCCTTTTCTGCCAATATCCTCAGGATGATCTAGGATGTGCTAGCACATCCTCATTGAAGGTTGAAGGTGGACGATTTCCAGGAACAGGTTGCTGGTACAGCCATACTCAGGGTAATCCAAGATGTGCTAGCCTGCGAGTCAAGATCGAGGCTTACCATAACAAGTTGCCTCATCCTGAGAAGCTACGATTTGCTAGGATGTGCAATCAGGAATAGTTGCAATCAATATACATTCAGTTTGACAATCTAAATGTGACTTTTTGATGAAGCATTTTGTGTTGGATTCAAGATTAAATGCTGGACTCCTGAGAATCTTAACTCTTGAGCGCAGGCATGCTTTAAAGCGCTTGAAAGCACCCTGCTCAGTTTTGAAGGGCTTTAAGCATGGCTGAAACATTGGACCAATCAGCTTGCACATAAGAATAACAAATTTACGGGGGTTTTGAACAGCACGTGGTGTTATTTCTTTGAGTTTGGGCTACTGCATTTTTGCAATGATATCAATGATATTTCTGTATGGCATGTCAATCCGTATCCAAATTTTCAACAAGACCCTCCTGCAGAAATGTATGCTAAAGGTCATGAGTCGTGCACTTGGTCAAAAGGAAGACTGTGGCAAGGTTGCCACTGTCAGTTGTGTCTCGACTTTCCGGCCGGTACAGAGTACCAGTAGAGCCGGCGAAGCCGGTGGGCGGAGCTTTCAAAAATATAAAAACTATAGTTCTCTTTCTCCTTCTTTTCTTGACTCTGTTCCCTGTCTTTTTGTCCTTCTTGTTGTTCATTGTTTCTTTTCTTTCCGTCTTTCTTTCTTTCTTTCTTTCTTTCTTTCTTTCTTTCTTTCTTTCTTTCTTTCTTTCTTCGGAGACTTGTGCCTGCGCGTCTGAAGACAACAGCGGCCACACCCAGCGCAGGAACCGGTAACCGAATCGGAAGTCGCTATTCAGCTCTCTGCGGGACGCGCAAAACAGCTGCTCGGGAGTCGACACGCCAAACTGCACAAAACACGATCTGCGACTACGCAGAATTTCGAGGTATCTTTCCACGTGCCGCTTCAACGCCGGCTGAACCGCCAAGCGTTGATCGGCTGCAGGCTCACAGAGCATGGCCTCCCACTCTGCCAGCACATCCTTCTGCTGCAGCGAAAGCTTGGGGAAGCACCGGCCCATGAAATTCTGGCCGAACTTGATCTCCTTATCGATTTGTGCAGCGTGTGCCTCAAAGATTGCCTTCAAGGATGGCTTGCGCAGCGCAGCAAACTCATCGAAGCGCCGCTCAAGCAACTCAAGGAGCTTGTCCAGCTGCCGCTGAAGCGCCGGCTGAACCCCCAAGCGTTGATCGGCTGCAGGCTCACAGAGCATGGCCTCCCACTCTGGCAGCACATCCTTCTGCTGCAGCGAAAGCTTCGGCCCATGAAATTCCGGCCGAACTTGATCTCCTTATCGATTTTGGCAGCGTGTGCCTCAAAGATTGCCTTGAAGAATGGCTTGCGCAGCGCCGCAAACTCATCGAAGCGCCGCTCGAGCAACTCAAGCAGCTTGTCCAGCTGGTGCTGGATGATGCCCGGCTGAGCCGCCAAGTGGTCCGCGACCATGGGGCCCTTTCTGGCTGCGCCTGAAGTCCCTGCCGTGGCTCGCCGGTTCGCAGCAGCTGCTGCAGGTTGCTGCATCGTAGCGCCTGCAGGTCCGCGGCATGAGAGTCTAAGTATCCGTAAAGCGTGTGTCGCTGACCATGGCACGCTAGCGTTAGCCGGCTGAACCGCCAAGCCAACCCCTGCGCGCTCAATGCCCTACAGTCTGCTGCGATGTTGCTTCTCTGTGTGAACATTGCTCTGTCATGTCCTTGGCACACGAGATGAAACATTTCTTTATCAAATGCACTTGAATGCATCAAGAGTCAAACCATCATATGGTTTAGTTCTTGCACATGTCTGCAAAAAGTGAAACACGGTGTTTGTTTTACACTTTGCAAACGTAGAACGCAAGAACACGCTGTAAACATGAATGTTTTTTTTGGCGTGCCCAACTCAATGTGGAATGCCCCCAGCGACCAGAATCTGGTCACATGTGCTGTCAAAACGCAATTGCTACGTGGAAGGGCCTCCAGAAACAAGAGATATATCAGGGGGGGGGGGCTGACCATACAGGGCACTGACAGCTCGGAACAAGTAATCTCGGGTGCTGCCTGTTTGTTTTTTTGTAGGCGCTTAGCCAAACGCACTTCAGCCTGTTTTCGTGAATCTGCATGTCTCGCAGCATGGGGAAAGTGCACAGTTCAACACTAATTTTATTGCAAACTTGTGATATGAACTGACCCTCTGGTGAGCATTTCGAAATTTGTTCTCCATGCCTTCTCAGAGCACATGATGCCAGATGTGGATTCAGAATGGGCTGCGCCGGCTGTCGCACGTGGGGCGTGCGCCATTGCTGAGGTGGCAGCGAGCGGAGTGCTGAGCGGGTGGTGGATCGCGTTTCACTGTGGGAAGGGAACGGTTGTGCAGCAACAGCGGAGATGACAGGAATGATAGTAACCTTGCTGCCTATGCTGCTCAGCCAGGTGACCGGCGTGAAGAGGAGATGTTCTTGGGTATGGATATGAAGAATGCACCAAGACGTTTCCTTTGCTTGCTACTGAAAAGGGCTCAGCAACGAAATTCGCTCACATGGCCGCAGGCAGTTTTCTAACTAAGGTTGGAGCGGCCACCCCTGCCAGAGGCGAGAACTGGCGTTCATAGCATAGACTTCTTTGACAGTGCGAACAGTTGGGCCTGGGCGCTAGGGTAGAAAGCCGAGGGCAGGTAAGGCACCACGCGTTTTGTTCAAAAGTTTGCCGTTTTCCGCAGGCGCGGGGGGCGCTGGAGGTTGAGCTGGGCACCTAGAGCAAGAGTGGTTGGCAAAGGGGCTGGAAAGTAGGTGCGCAAAGCTGAAACATATTGAATCTTGATGGCATGACCCGTTTGGGTGTAGGCCTGGGCCCAAGTGCTAAACATTGCCCGTATAGGTTGGCGACGAACAGATAGCTCGCCAGTTGCTTGCGCTTAAACTTATGTTTCATGCTTTCCCCTCGCCCAAAACTTATTGGCAGCCCCAGAAGACTTGGACAAGTGAGACTCAGTCGGTCGGACAGTGTCAGGCTTTTTTGCTGCGAGCCTTAAGCAGCATCCTTTTTGGCCGTTTAATGTGCATCCACTAAGTCCCCATCCCCTTCAAGATGTAGCCCTCCCGAACCAGTGACCCCCTCTGAGTCTCAACTCAAATGGATGCCGCAGCCCGTTTCAAGAAGTCGCAACTTGTCACCTGCCCGGAGGTTTGATGCCTGTATGTGGGTTTGTCTCTGAATGAGGGCACTCCAAAATCGTGGTTTGTGTTTTCCCTTTAAACCAAGCAAAAAAGGGATTCCCGAAACAAACACACCCACATCTTTTTGGGGTCCCTGCTCGAGGCTCATTGCCAAGCCCAAGAAGCGCCTGGGCAAGGCCAAGGCGAGAACCCGGACGCGTAATCAGCACACCTAAAAACACGCCGCGCCTTGGGAATGGAAAGCCAAGCTGCTGTTTGCTGAAATCCCCTATGCTGAGCGTCGCTCCATGTTTGTGCTTTGCGAATCTCGGATATACAAGCCCCGCAGTCCCTGTGGATGGCTATGATTTCTGCATTCAGCGGAACTGATTTGCCAGTTCTGATTTGTCGACATCGATGCGAGGCTTCGCCGTCCTCCTCGAGGGTGGGGGCCTCAAGGGTGGGTGGGACGAAGTGCTGATCTTGCGGCCGGTTGCTTGCTTGCTGGGGATGATTCATTTGTACTTTGTGCGTTGGGTGGTTGGTTTGTCGGCAAATTTCGAGCATGCTCTCATTGCTGCTGCTGGTGGTGAACTTGAGCGTGCAGTAATATCATAGCAATCAGCATTGTTCCTGTTTGCTGGCATTCAGGCGGGTCAACATGCTGGACCAGTCTGGCCCAAAATTGCTTACGCAGCAAATTAGTTTGAAGCATCAAGGAGATTGACTACTTTGTCACCCCCACATTTGTGCACCAGATTGGGTTGATCCCCTGAACATGTCGCTTTGACAGCTTTGAGGGGCTCCCCACCTCCAAGCCCAAACGCAAGCTCACCGACGAAGCAAGTCAGTCAGATTTTACGCAGGGGCGGCTGCAACTCATGTGGCTGATAACTCGTGATGAGCAGTGAAAAACACCTATTCAATTAGGTGCTAGCTGGCCAACTATGACTCGTTACCCGCGCACTCGAGAGCGTCGTGGCAACGCGCAGCAGCAATTCTTGTTATTGGCGCAAGAGTCTGCACTGCTTGACCAGCGCATGGCAACATAATGGCTTACTGTAGATGCTTTGGCTTTTTGGATTTCCCAGGCCATGACGCCGGGCCTGGATGACACAGGTGGGGGGCGCAACGGCATGTCTTGCCATTCTAGATCCAAGGGTAGGCAACTCGGGTGAGCAGATCATCCTTGTGACAAGTCCTTTTTGCCACTTGTCGCCAGCGGGCCATGGGAAGCGGCGTATTCTACAGGTTGAGCATTTTGCACGCCAGTTTCGCCCGCATCCCTCACATGAGAAGTGATTGTTCTCGGCTGCGGATCAATTTCACCAAAGCTGTTTCATGCGTAGGCCATTCAACCTTTTTACCCAGATGCACCTAACTTTGTGGCTCTAGCTTTGCAGGCACTAGGCGGGCATTTAATCTGACACATGGGAACGGGCACAGGCACAGTTAGCATTTGCTCTGTGTCAAGAGTGCGGTTATTGCCATTTTACAGTACCTCGCTGGAACTTGCGAGGATTGCAACTGAGTTTGATGGCGCATGAAAGACAGAAAAGAAAGCAGGACCATATATATGTACACTTATTGTTATCATGATTACTATGATTATTTCTTACTATGATCTATTATTATTATTATTAGTATTATTTTTATTATTATTATTTATTATTATTATTATTATTATTATTATTATTATTATTATTATTATTATTTATTATTATTATTATTATTATTATTATTATTATTATTATTATTATTATTATTATTATTATTATTATTACTATTATTACTATTATTATCATCATTATTATTATTATTATTATTATTATTTATATAAATTGTGTGTTGCAGGGTTGGTCTCATATTGCTCTCCTTTCCAAACATGGGGTCAACCAAACGTGATGACTTGGCAACTTGTCCTGTACTTCCCTCGCATTTTGGTTGCTGTCCTAGCTGTCAGGCTTCATGATGGATGGCTCGGACACACCAAGCCGTCCTGCCGGGTGCCTTTGGGGCAAAGTGTGTGGACTTCGGGGGCTCGCACTGTTTTTTTTTGAAGCCATTTGTCACTCGGCTTTCGAGATTACCATTGCTACCGTGCTTTCTTCGCCTTTTGGATGTCAAGCTTCCCAGCTGCACGGGAGACTTTGCTAAGATATTTTTGTGCCAATGACCGCGAGTCTCAGGCCCAGGCCCAGGAGCCGGCCATGTCCTCGCCGCCCCGTTCAGGACCGGGAATCGAATCGGAAGCAGTGGCTGCACTTGTTTGTTATTCCTTATGGCTTTTCCAAATTGGATTCCAATTTCAAGGCCATGCCTGCTTAGACCGTACCCCTCACCTTTGATTGTGGTGGGGATCGTGCAGGGTTGCTGTTTCCCAATCTTGTCTTTGGACGCATCACCTTGCTGGTCCGGCCGAAGAATCGGGAATCTGGTGCAGGAGCGCCGTCGGAGTCGCTGGGGAGCCTAGGTGAAGAGCCAGATGGCCGGCCTTTGAGCAGGTTGGATATCCACTTTCGTACTAGTGGAATTTGCCCACGGGGTCCGTCTTCATCTTGAGCGTGCACGAGACAAAGCACAAAACCTGCTGCAAGCCATTTGCCAAAATTACTCCGCTTCGAGCAATCCCCACCCTCCACACTCACGAGCTTACGATTATGAACACGGTTGTGTGAATTCAAGCATGGTTTTCGAGTGGCTTGGGGCCTTATCCACCTGTCTGTGTGTCTAACTCCACTTGTCTGCGAGCCGATCTCGAGAACTCAAACATCGGTTCCGTTAACAAAAGCCAAGCCCCTTCCAAAAAGAAACCCGACGGGGAATTCAACGAAGTTGCTTATTCACAACCCAAAGCAACACAAAAACATCACCCTTTCCGAGCCTCAGGGTACACTCAAAACACGAAGGCGCCAACATGAAATGTAAACCCAACTGTGCGCGGGGCGGGACATTAAGCAACACCAGACTGGCGAGCTGCTCTGGCGGGATTCTGGCGGGATCCACTGGCGAATACAGGCGAGCCGCTCCGGCTCGATACTGGCCGGACACTCGGCAGGATCCACCGGCCAGGGATACTCAGCGGGATACTCGGGCGGGACCCACTGGCGAGCTACTCTGGGATACTGAGCGGGATAATCGGCGGGAGCCGCTGGCGGGCTGCTCTGGTGGGATACTCGACGGGATCCACTGGGGCGAGCTACTCTGGCAGGATGCTCGGCGGGATCCACTGACAACCAGCTACTCTGGGATGCTCAGCGGGATACTCGGCCACTGGCGCGCTGCTCTGGTGGAATGCTCGGCGGGAGGGATCCACTGGCGAGCTACTCTGGGATACTCAGCGGGATACTCGGCGGGGCTCTTCTGGAAAACTCAGCGGGATACTTGGCGGGGTCCACTGGCGGGCTGCTCTGGTGGGATACTTGGCGGGATCCACTCGGACGGGATACATATACTGGGCGGGATCCACGGGCGAGCCACTCTGGCGGGATACTTGGCGGGATCCACTGGCGAGCAGCTCTGGTTTGGCGGGACCCACTGGCGAGCTGCTCTGGCGGGATACTTGGCGGGATCTACTGGAGAGCTGCTCTGGCGGGGTACTGGGTGGGGGCGTGGTGTAGAAGCATCGCAAACGCGGATTCCAACATAAAATCTAACAACCGTAGTTTTAAGGGCATGGTGGCCTGCATCAACCCACCAATGCCACGGCAAAGGCGACTGCTCTTTGCAAAGACACAGATCCTTAGAAGAAGCTGTCGACTGACAGGTGTTTGGCCGGTGGTCAAAGGAACAATCACAGCTTTGACACTGGAAGGATCTAATCTTTGGATATCGGTGTGCAGACCGTGGGAGATATTGCAGCTTCAAGCCAGGCAAACACACACGCTGCACATGAAAGAAGTTGCAGCTGCAAATCGTGCTGAGCCTCGAAAAGCGTTTGCAAGTTGGAGTCAGACCTATGCTGCATGAGGAGATTGCCAAGCAAAACAAGGACTTGGTTTCCAGCACGCAGACCTAGGACTTTTTGGGTATCGACAGGCGTCGAAAAACTCACACTGTTCAGAACATCTCTAAACACCACTCTCTCAGAAGCGTGAATTGCGTCTTGGACCTGTCTTAGCTTACTTCTTGGCTGGAGGGGGCAGGGCATCGCCGGTTTCCGGTTGCAATTCGAGTTGGATGTTCGTTGAGGCAAGCTCTAGCCCAGCCTCAGCCGGAAGTGCATGAGCCTGGGCCCCAGAGGTTTAGACACCCGTAAAGCTAGGCACGGTGTGTATGTAATGTAAAGTAATGTAAAGTAAAGTAAAGTAAAGTAAAGTAAAGTAAAGTAATACAATGTAATGTAATGTTCTGTATGCATTTTTTTTTTTAAATGTAATGTACGCATGCATGCATGCATGTGTGTGTGTGTGTTGTATGGGTGTGTGAAGCACCAGGTTTTTGTCCCTTTTCCTGGGTTCAGACCCGTTCAAGGGGGACATGCTGCAGACACGTGCGCAAAGCGCCATAGTCCAACATTCTGAAGTGTCCACCCAAACAGTTTGGGGATCGGACTATCACACGTTTGGCCAAACCCATGGCGCAAATGGACCGATGCTTGCAGACCATTGCAGTAGAGCATGTTGTTTTGCTCCGGATGTTCTCGATGCTCATGTGACTGTTGCTTTCACAGGCTTCATTTCTTGAATTATTTTCCCCGACCTTGCTTACGCCTTGTTGACCTTGGGACTGACCTTTGAAAGTCGTGGTACTGGTGCAAGCGACGGCTAGGGAGGATGACGACGATGACTTGGGTGGTCTGTTGCAGGAGGGGAGAGGGTTTCGGAGGCCACCGAGCTTGGCTTCGTCCATTCGAACAAGACTTGTATGAGCTTTGAATTGGTCTGAGTTGCTGGCAGCCTCTACAATGGACACTTAACATTTTTTTAATTCAATATTTGTATTGTAAATGCGGTGCATGCCTCTCTGTGCGAGGGACACGGATCGTAAGGAACACACACACAACAGACTAGTGTCATTTGCGGAGCAGACCTCACTAAGATATTGACATGTTCTTAGCCAGTAGTCAAAGTTCAGACTCTTCAAAGCCTAAGGTTGACAATTTGTCATTCCATCGTGTCTTGACATCGCAACTCTCACCTCAATGCCCTCCCAGTATCCACCGAGGACAAAATCCTGCACCTCCGAACGGTGGTTTTGCGCACCTTCGGACTCCTGACATTGGATGCCTGAGTGGCAGACTGCCCCATTGTGGATGCCTGGCAGCGCTTTCCACTCGTGCCATCAGTGCCATCAGTGCCATCAACATCGAAAAGGAGAAGGGAGCGAGAGGGAGCGCCCAATTCCTGCAGCTTTCCACTCGTGCCATCAGTGCCATCATTGAAAAGGAGAAGGCGAGGAATGGCTCGGGCAAAGCGGTGCAGGATTTCGTTTGCCTAGCGTAGCATTGCTCGGGCTAGCTAATTTGCAATCTCCCTGTCGGATTGTAAGGCCATCTGCAAAGCTCAACAAGCAAACCTTCCTGGGCTTTGCTCGGACTTCGACTTGAGCCTCCAGAGTGCTCGCAAGGTGCCGTGTGCCAAGCTGGTAGCTTCAATTCCTGGACCTCGCTTCACTTAGCTCATATCTCATTTACCTTGGCTCATCAAGGGAACAAATACGATAGTCATAGAACTGCATCGCCTTGGCAATTTTCCGTTGAACCTTGCAAAAAACGTTCAGCAAGAACGTTTGGCAGCGTTCACAATTCTTAATCCGCTCTTCTTCATCGCTTTACCAACCGATTCAATGTATATTACGATCTTTACCGCTCACGAATCTGACTTGTCACGACCGCACAAAGGCCATCAGCTGCTCGCTCAGCCATCCAACAATGCATGACCCTCCCACACTCGAGGCATCTCAGGTTCTTGTCGAACCAGTGCACTCTGAAAGTCGCTGGGTTGCCCGTCTTTTTGGAATCGACGGCCAAACACGGACTCTCATCCCAGGCTGGGCTCGCCCGGTGCCTCCAGGGGGAGAATTGCCGCCTCAAACCACCACGCGTCACGCGAACGAATTACTATTGCAAGAAGTGCCTGATCTTGATGTGGGTAACTTGAAAGATGGTGGTTGTCCGCTCGGTTTCCCTTTCACCAACCCCAAAAAGGGTCTCCACCCCAAGAAGAATAAACCAACACGTCATCCAAGTCAAATTCCACATGTTCGGCTGAAAGCTAGCCAGGGCCAATCTGCCTTCCAATTGGGTATGTGACCAACAATGAGCCAGGCTTTCAGGCGATGATGCGAAAGATGTGTTGTTTTTGGTGTCAACCCCGCAGGGGGTCGTTTGAGAAAGAGACACCTTCCTCGCCTCGAGGACAACTCCTCGCAGCCGAAGAGCACTCCGCCGCGCGCCCCCAGCGCTGCCCCCAGCGCTGCCGCCAGCGCTGCCGCCAGCGCCGTGCCCAGCGGGTCTGGCCCGAAAAGCGGGCCTCCAGCGAAGGCAGGGCATGCCTCCTTGCATCGGAATTCTGCACCTTGTCCTCTAAACATGCGCACAAAGCTCCAAAGTGAAGTTCAATTACTCGCCAATTGATACTTTGATGTTCCCGACAAATCCTGTCTGCGGGTCGCATTCCAAAAGCATGACTTGGACCGACTGGTTTTGCCTAGACGCGAGTTTAACTTTCTTTTGAACCATGTCTCTGTGGGAATGGTGGACTTGTCCGGAACATTGCGATTGGCAGTAAAGTTCCTTAGCACTCGCATTATGGTATCGAGATAATGTGCCCATGTGTGTCAAAGTCCTTGTAACAAGACTCGCTGACTACAGTAGGCAACCCTATTGTGATGTCTGGACTGTGTTGGTTCCCTCAACACGGAATAATATGGCAAAAGGCGGGAACATGCATTCTCCCCCACTTGCAGCCTCAAAATGTTCGCTCCTCTTTTCAGTCCGCGAGCCAGTGCAGGCAGAAGACGACGAGGATGAGGCTTGCGCCCCGAGAGGATTGCTTCACTCGTCCTGATTAGAGGATGACACGCCAGCTAGCATGTATCTGTTTGAAAGTGTGCTTTTGGTGCTGCTTGCTGATCCATCTCATACATAGTGAAGCCAACCGAAAGCAGTGATTGCTTTGCACGGTTTGCACGCGTTCAATAAGCACCCAAGTTCAAAGAGCGCCTAATCCAGGTTTTGCTCGATGAGCATCAGACATGACAGCCGCCACGACGGGCTGTGGTGGGTCACCTTAGCTGCAGATGTTCGTTGTCCGACCTGAAGGGCTTTTGTGAACCAGGTGTCTCGTTTTTTTTCTTCTTCTTCTTCTTCTTCTTTTTCACATGAAGGGAATGCCAGGATTTCATTCCATGAACACTCGTGACTCGTGTCTCGTGACTCGTGTTTGTCCCATTGCCCACATGACCAATTGAAATGCTTCTCTCGGGATTGGTCCCCTCTTGGGGCGCATCGAGCTGCAGCTCATGGATCTTTGGGCAACAAGTTTGGCCTGGCCCGGTGAGGAAAGGCAGACCTCCTTAGTTTCTTAAGCAAATGCAACAGAATAGGAAGCCAGGACTGGATGACGTCTGGCACTCTACTTATTTAATCAATCACTGCTGTCATGTTCCTTTCTCCCTTAGTAGATGTCTAGCACACCTTTCCAGGCAGCTTGGGCGCCCATATTTTCTTCAGTTTGCCGGCCTGCAGTCCTGTAATTACATGAACATCTCATATTTTCTTAGATTGTTGTTGAATTGGGGATGACACGGGACCCAATCCCATGTCCTTTTTAGGCTTTGAGGTAACGCAGAAAATTTCCAGCGACTCACTTGCCCACTTGGCCAGCTGTGGTACCATCTTTTTCAGTTTTGGTTGTGCTTTTGCACTTGTTCGAATTTGTTCTTTTCCAGTTTTGGGTGTCTCGCTCTTTTCCCTCCTGAACTGTAACTTGCGACTCTATCTTCGCCCGTAGGGCCGCCACGCCCACTGACTGCCCTGCCCCGATGTTTGTCGTCAGGGCCTGCCAGAGTTCTTGCGGAACCGCGAGGGCCGGTCGCGGCGCGGAGCTGCCGGGATGCCTAGGATTGTGAGTGACGAGCTGCCTTGGGACGAGCTGATTTGGCCGCTTTGCAGGAGCATATGCTGCTGAGCGGTATCGACAGTATCATAGTATGTTTTTACGGTTCGAACAGATGACCAATGGGAGCAGAGCGCAGGCATTGTTCTGCACATTAAACGCTTCCTGTGTTCGAAGCTCGCGAATGTTCTGGCAACTCAATCTGGCAATTGCTCAGCCCCTGGTTTCCAAACTTTCAAGAAATGCACAGACTCTGCTGAGTAGACCTATAGGAGGATCAACAAGAAGTCAAGCAGCAAGCACAAAGGGCTTGGGCCTTTCCTGCTTGCAGGTTGATTTCGATTGCAACTAAAAGCAGCCAGAAGGTTAGACAAGGGAAGCCGGTCCAGAATTGCACTTGACTAGTCCTTGTCCGGGTCCCACCGAGGCCTCGGCACGCTCGGCGCAGAGTGCGCAGAGCGCGCCTAGTGCACAAAGTGCGCCCAGCGCGCAGGGTGCCCGTGCTGTGTCGAAGCCACCCACCCCGCCAACGCCGCCGAAGGCTGGGCTTATGGGCCGAATTAGAGAGAGTGAAGACAGGATCAGTTGACTCAGTGTTTTTTACATCCTGCGGACAGCATCGCTGAATCCAAATTGGTTTTGAGACGCTGCTGTGGCTCCAGGTTGATGGCTAACTCAAACTCCGTCTGACATCCATTCAGGGAGCTATCGCCAGGTTTGCCGGACCAATTCGCTCAAGAGTTTATTGCGCGTCTCATTTGAGCCTTTGAAATCCCAACCGGCTGTTTTCTCCCTCTCCGCGAATGGTCAAGCTGGAAGAAGGGTCATCAACGGTGCCTGAGAATTCTCGCACCACCAAGGGCATATTTGATTTGTGAGCCAAGGGCATGTGGTAATCCACAGCGGTAGCTGCCCGTGCCAGTTCGACTTGGGCTTTGACGAGTGGGCGGCCTCATCGTCGAGCCAGTCAGTGTTGCCTCGTTTTTGAGAACTCACTCTGTGTATATAGGTTGATTGGTGCCTCTGGTACTGTCTAGGGTTAGCAAGTTGGCTAAACACTTTTGCCCTTTCAGTCAACATCTTGCAGTGAGTATTATCCTATTATTATCCTATTATTATTGAGTCACCTACCGCGTGCTTACCTCTGATCATCTCAGTGTCTGTTCGTTTTCAATCTCCCATGTGACACAGCAAGCCTGTTGCTCAGTGGCGAAGGCCTGCAGGCTGACGATTGCCCTTGCAGATTGGACATATATTTTGTTATATAAATTGGGGAGTTACTCGCCCAATACCCGTGTCTGGGGAGACAATGAACATAATGAACAACCATGGAGAAGGGTCACTTGCAAATCAAGACACCAACATCTCAGTGAAGAAAGCGGCACGGAATCCAGGGATCGCAAGCGGGAAGCCAAGGCAGCCATACACTCCCTGCAAACCTTGCGACGCCTTGCGACGCCTTGCGATCTTGCAGCCTGCGAGGTCAGAAGTTCACGCGCTCGAGCCCCGGAGTTTCTGGAGCCCTGGAGCTGGCTCGAAGCAGAGAGAGCAATGCATTTGTTTGACGTTCAACAAGGCGCCTACCCACATCAAATCGAAAGAGGCAAACTCTCTGACAATTCGAATGGACAGAGGCCGGCTCATGGATTTTTGAGCGCTGAAGTTGAAGTACGTGCTTTGGGATGACATTTGGAGATCTACCACGCTTCTTGTTGTTTGTATTCGGCACGTGGATCACGTGCTATGCCTCCATGTCAGAGGTGTTGAGAGGTCAACGGCATGAAGATGTGACTTTTCGTCGATCTGGGGTAGGTCTCCGTTGTGCCAGTTCAGAGTTTCACTGAGTTCTAGTCTAGACCTCCGAATCTCACAAGCCAAGTCACGGGATACTGCTACTTTGATCTTGAAGCAGACTTTGGTGTGACTTGGATGGACTCGGTGTACATGGAAGGGTTGCGCGACACCTCACATATTTTGGCGTGTCCCTTCAATCGGCGACTCGCTCCCAAAGCTCGTCGTTGCTTCGAAACGAGGCAGAGCCCAGTTGCGGCGCAGGCTGGCTGTTATCCTGTCACCCTTTGTTCAAAGACGCTCGCTATGGAGAAACTTGTTGGATGATCCTATTTAACATTTCTGACTCTGGCTTAGTTGACACATTTCGATTCACTCGAATGCCTTGGATCAGTTTGGGACACTTTCTCGCATTCCTGCAGGCCGTTTGTGCGAATCTCCGAAGAGTGCCAGAAGGATGTGTACATTTACTCCTAAACCAAAGCAACAAAAACAGCAGGTCCCAGCTCTATTGCCCCATCGAGTTTGGAGTGAATCCAGCCACGATTCCCTGCATGCTCGACTTGGTCTGATGTTGAGTTGCATGACAGACGTGGCGGCCGAGACTCCAGCCCAGCCGAGCCACTGCCCTTTCCTGGAATCGGGTCCGCATGGCCAGGTTCCAGTCGCAGGAGGCGACGGTTGCCATTCAGGGGGTTCGAACACGCAAGGAGACCACCAAAACTTTTATATGGACATTGTGGAGACATGCTTCTCTTTGCATTCAAAGATTGACAACATGGAACAGCCTAGAGCTGAGAGCAATGCCGGTTGACTCCGCAGATAGGGGTATGGCTAGCCCTCAAGCGATGCAACTGCCGTTGGCACACTTGCCTTGTTGCAGCAGGCAGCGCCAGCAGTAGCCGGCACACTATGCACTTGCCTCAGCTGCGCAATGTCATCAATGCTGCAACTGTGTGTACGACCCCCTCATCACTGAGAGATGTTTGTATCCCTGTGCTGATTGTCTATGACTTCACCAGCGTCCTAGCATGAAGCCCAGAGCATGCCTGTTGAAACAAAATCTCAGCACGCCATTGTCGTGTTCACGTGATGGTGGCTCAGAGGGATGGCTTTGCCATAGTGTGGGAGCTGGCAGAGGTGCCCACTTTTCTAGGATTGAGTCAAGACATGCGACCGCTGGCGGTGCCTAGCTTTGTGTCTGCCGCCTTTGCAACAGACAAGCGTGGGATGACAGCAACTGCTCCTGTTGCGGCCATGCCTCGAAAGGTTCCATGACTTGTCCAACGGGCTATTGTACTTGACAGGCGCTCCCAGTGGAGATCTCTATAGCAGTGTTCTCCTGGTTCTATGACACGCTTTTAGCATTGCAACACATTCGTGCTACCCCCCCCCCCCCCCCAGGCCAAAGTAGCTGCGAGGGTTGTGCAGTCTACGCTCGCTAGACCTGGATGAGAAATGGCCAGCCTAGCTTTACATTGGAAGTATTAGATTTCGTGTTTGGTCACCAAGGCACAAACCAAAGCAAAGCATACATGCAAACACCCGCCAGCATCCGTGGGCGAACATGATACGAAGTTACTCCAACAAGGTACCCTCGCCAGCTGTAGATCTGCAGGCCAAAAAGCAGCAGCTCCCGGCTGGCTAGGGGCCTCAGAACAGCTGGCAACCCTGCCGGCACAGGGATTCCTTAGAATCCTTGGGTTAGATTTCTGTGTCTTTAGAGACAGTCCTTTTTGTGATCATGGCAATTAGCGTTTATCGATGCTCCGCGATCCTGTTTGTCTCAGCGCTTTTCTTCTTTTTGTTTTTGCCCGATGTTGCCTCTTGCAGTGATCTTGGATGCGGGTCAGTCCTGGCAATCGAGGCGCCACCGGCGCCGCAGGTGGCGCAGGCAGGATCTTTGGCCCCAACGCTCGAAAATTGAGGTCGACCAAGAGGCAAAGAGTGGACGTGTCTTAAGGCCCCATCTGCCTGTTTGCTGTCCTATTTTGCATGTTGGAGACAAGTGCTCGGCAAAGCCTAGCTTGGGATTGTTAGAGTTCCGGCTTGGGTTGGATCTGAAGGGGCCGGTCAGGTTTCATGGGACAAGGAGTGTCACGCTTGCAGGCGGCTACAAGCAGCTCAAGTTCCAGGCCAGCCGCGAAGGCAGGGGCTAGCTGACGTGGGGATTTGAGGGAGGAAAGGCCTGAGGGACAAACACTCACTCGATAGAGGCACCCAGCAAAAAGCAAAACATGCTCTCAAAGCAGAAAACAAATGTCTTGATGGGTGTCCACACGGGCACACACACACACAAACACCTCAAAACAAACAGCAAGGCTGGCATCCAGAACTGTTTCAGTTTCTTCGGACATCACACCTTTGAGATCGTCCTTAATTTCAGCAGCTGCCCAAGCTAAAATTATGATAGGGCATGCTGCAACATGTTGGCTTCAGAGAAAGGTGCAAAGAGTGACTTGCTCGGCTCTCTTTGGCAGAGCTTCCCCTTCAATTGACAAACACAACCTTATCAAACCCGCTAGTCGGCTGCCTGCTGTCCGCTGCCTACCAAAAGCCAAAACTAACCGACAGGCAAGACACCTATATGCCAGCACTTGACAAGGGATGTCGAAGCACATTCCTGACAAGATGTTGTATGAATCTCATGGCGGTGCGAATTCGTCTTGGAAGAGCAACGTTTCGGATCAAGCCCCATTCTCCAAACACTCTGCTCATCAGGTAGTCACTGGTGGTTTGGATCGGGAGCTTTGTCGAGCTACCCAAAGAGAGCTCCTGACCCATTCCCCAAGCCGCCAGTGATGTTAGCCAGTTCGCCCAGATGAGCGTCCAAACTGCGGGCAATGACGAGGGCTTTGTGCAGACCACGACGGCAAAGCGGGCCACCACTGCCTGCCAAAGGCTGCGGCAATGGCAAGGAGCACTGGTCATCTTTCAAGCGCTGGAGGCGAGCTGTCCTTTCTCTGTTCCGTGGAATTATTCTTGCCTTTGAGTTTCCAACAAACCAGACTACTGCGCAACAAGTTTGGACTTCCAAGGGAGTCACTTGGCAGTGCCCACAGAATGCAACACACGGCTTTTATTTGTCTCCTGGGCTGCAAGCCCACGTTTTTGTTGCAGCAGGCATGGATTGAGATAGATCGAAACATTGATTTTTGTTGACTGCCCGCCTGACTCTATTCTCGTTCCAGGCGCAGCTGCTTGAAAGAGATGTCGTGGCCTATAATTCCACAATCAGCGCCTGGTCACAAGAATAATTTTTTCATGCAGAGAAATCTGGGCCAGCATTTGCTTCGTGCAGCATGAACTCTCTCTCTCTCTCTCTCTTTTTGAATTTTTGCATTGGCCTCAGCTGAAATCCAAGAGCCAACCCTCCCCCTAGCCTACGAGTGACTCCTCCGAGGCGCTCTGCGCCGAGCACTGCGCTGGCAGCAAGCCTTGGACGCCTTTGCGTCAGTGGGGGTGGACGCAGTGGACGCGGCGAGCATGTCCGGGGCCGTGGGGGCGGTGCGGCGGTGGTTCGAGACGCTGGCGCTGCTGCAGGAGATGGGCGCTTTGGCTGTGTGTGGTCAGTGGCAGTGGGTTCCAAGGCTCCCACTTTCGGCCGTGGGTTTGCTTTTGGGAAGGATGAGTTTGAAAACCCAGGCAAATTCTGCTTCAGGGCTCAGACAGGGCTTCGCTGCCAGGAAAAGGTGCGTAGTCAGCAGCACCTACCAGGATGTTGACCATGTTAAGTTAATCGCACTTGTGCTTCGTTTGTTTAGGGATGTTGAAGGGGGTGGATGTTGTATGGGTTGCGTGGATGCTCTTCACGAGGTCTTCAACATCAGTTGTACTTCTGGCTTCCCATTGCAAGAGCATCAGCATGTAGGCTTCTGAATGGTCATGAGGATCGCTGCCACAAAGGAAGTCATTTGTTACATTCGGTGATGTTCTGTTCTTTGCCGATGATGCTGATACGGAAGAGGTTTTGTGGAAGGTGTTCTCACATCAGCCAGTTTCATCAATCATGGCGGGCCAGTCGCGGATGGGTCTTGGTCCGGATTGCCAAATTGCAGAATGGAGCACCTCGCAACATGGACTGGTCGCCATGGGTTCTGGACGCGACTGGCCGCCACTGGGCGCTACCGGGTGCCCTGGTGCCGGTCATTTGCGACTCGTGCGACTCGTGACCCGAGGCACTCGCTGGCGCCTGGCGCCAGATCTCGTGTGCTGCAGTGGCGCCAGCTCCTCCTGCGCCTCGGCGGTGGCTTGGCGCCAGGCGCTAGACCTGCTGCGGGAGACGGAGGCGCGGGGCTTCGAAGGGAGATGGCAAGGGAGGTTAGTTAGTGCGTTCACTTGCAACATGTTGGCGTCTCCGCACAGCCAGAGGTTGCAAGAAGGCAGGGACGACGGCAACTGTAGGGAGACCCAGAAAGCAAACATCACTGGCAACAGAATGGTCGCTCTCCCACGAGCGAAGCAAACAAAGCAACGGCGAAGCTCCGGGCTGACCATTTCACGCCTTGCAGACTTTGGCCAAGGGCCTGTGACAGCTTTGCAAGGTCACATTTGCTTGGCAGCACATTGCAAGGTTAGGAAGGACCTCCCCTCAGAGGTCCCCTTTCATCTCCAATGCGGGGCTCGAACCCGTACCGGTGCAAGCAACTGAACAAGCGCCGATTCGCTCACGCTTGATTTTGTGCCCGGTCGGGCGCGATTTGCTTGCTTGGCAGGCCCAAGCGCTCTTGGTGGACACGGTCCTGCAAAACGCTGCGCCTCGGTAAACCACTGCTGTCCTTACTACAGAATCCAGCTGTCCTAGGCGGACTTGGGTGGGTGTAAGATTCCCTTCCTTTGGCGTCAGCCATCCTGATTCCTGCATTCTTCGGGCCATTCAAGGAGATAGCTCGCCCAACCTTGAACATGGACTATTCTCTTTTGCATTGCAGATCTGAGGTTGATGTTGTGTACACCGTGATTAATCAAGGATTCATCTTGGAAGCTCGCCACACCTGTGCCATGTTTGATTGTGGTTTTTGTTTGAAATGCTCAGATTAAAAACTACAAGCACCCTTGGTGTTGAGACTGCCCTGTGACTGAGATTGCGGAATGTGCCTAAAGTTGTTGCAATGCACATTCAGGATCAGACAAGCCCCTGATTGAGAAGTTTGGCACCAAGTAGATCGCTCATTGAGCGCATTGAGCGGCAGGGTCTGAGTGCTTGCCACGTCTCCCGCTTGGGTGATGCCTTGATGTCACGCAAGTCGGGTGAAGGGCAGCCAGCAGAGAGTCTTCACCCAAGGCCATCAGCGCTTGCGAGAAAGCCGGGCTTTGGCAGCGAGCGCTGCTTCTGTTGGCGGCAATCGAGGGAAGACGCCTGCAGTTCCAGGCAACTCGGTCCAAAATGGGTTCATACGAAAGTGCTGTTGTCAGACTTTTCTTGGACTTGCCCCTTTGAGACTGCTCAAAACCTCTCTCCATTGGGAAGAACAGGCAGACCCAGCCGCCCTGCCTCCCGGATGCCTCGGATGCCTCAGATGCCTCGGACGTGTCGGCAGGTGGTGTCCTTCGGCGCAGCCATCAGCGCCTGCGGCGGTGCCGGGGAGTGGCGCCGCGCTCTGCAGCTCCTGGGGGAGCTGCGGCGGAGGCGCGAAGCTTCGCACGCCGCGCCCGTCGAGCATTGCCCGTCTCGTTCTGGCGTCCGGCAGGGAAACATTTGGGAGGGTTGAGATTGATCCAGGCGGTCAAGACACTGCTGTAGGGAAACGATTAGAGATACAGGAGAAATGCTGGAAAGAGCAGTCGCCCCTGTAGGGCCAGCATTGAAGCCCCCCTCGTCATACGAATTGGGAAGACGGCAATTGCAGGCGTATGGAGCCGAGCCTCGTGGCCTGCAATGCCACCATCAGCGCCTGTGAGAAAGCCCGGCAGTGGGAAATGGCATTGGCGTTGCTGCAGGAGGCCACGTGCAGCCGCTTGGTGGACGTGATCACCTGCAACTCAGCCATCAGCGCCTGCGAGAAGGCCTCCGACAGTCACCAGGCCAGGCCGGGAAATTGCAGCTACGTTTTTTTAAGGTGAGAGGCACCAAGGCCATGGGTTTCTCTCTTTGGGGGTTCTTTAAGCCACGAAGCACATGATGTTAAGCCACCAAGGATAGATGACACACGTTCGCCTGTTCGGGCTCAGCTCTCTTGAAATCTGACCCTCCCGTCCATTTCAAGCCGCCGTCCCATCGCGCCGGAGGCGCTGAGGCTCCTGCGAGAGGTGGGGAAACGGCGGCTGCGGGCGAGCGCGACAACCTACGGCGCGGCGATCAGCGCCTGTGAGAAGGCCACGGAGTGGCTGCCGGCTGTGGCGCTGCTGCAGGAGGCGGTTGTTTCGTGAACCAAAGACGGTTGGGTTTCAGGTGGAAGATCACTTTCATTTGACTTGGACGGTTTGGGGAAAGGTTTTAGGTGCTTTGGGGGGAGGGAGGGTGGGTGGGTCTGGGCGGGTTTAGTGGTAGGGTTGGCTTGGTGCTAGGGTTGGCTTTGTGAAGGCTTGTTTAGGTTGGCTTCGGCGATCCTGACTTGCTAGGGAGCAGTTGGGTTGGTTGGGTTGTTGGTCAGCGGTGCCAGTCAGTCGGTTGATTGGTTGGAATCCTGATGTGAAGCCGGGTTGGATGATTTGGCATGATCCTTCGTTTTGATTAATTTGCTAATGAAGACTCATTTCCAGGATCCGACAGAAACGGCAATGATTCCGGTAAAGCAGGAAGTTGCTTTGAAGTGTAGCGCAGAAGGAAAGCCAAGGGATGACGTGCCAATGTTGAGCCGTGTGTCTAGTGAGGCCAACAGACGCTTTCACGTAGCACGGGACATTTTCGCTGCATCACTGAATCATTGGGTTGGGAGGGTCCAAATATTTCTATTCTTGCCAAGCACTTGGGTCCTGGCTGGACCCTTCAAGCTGGGCCTTGCCATAAGCTCCGAGACTTGGATATTGGAGAGCACCGGTTCGTGCGCTGCTGCTCATGACGGGGTCATGAAATTTGATTGGGAACCACCTCCAAAGAGTGGCGGACCTGAATCCCCACCGGCTTCTGATGGCCACCAAGGGGTCCCCGACAAAAAACCAAGTTTCCATCTTTGAAAGGGAAGCCAGAAAGGACACCGGCCATTGGGGAGGATTTTGAGAACTCATCTCCGTCAGACAGTGGCGGAGCGGCTGAGCAACACCGTCACCTTCAACGCCGCGATCTCCGCCTGTGAGAAGGCCGCGCAGGACCTGCAGGCCGTGGCCCTGCTGCGGCATCTGCAGACTACCCACCAGGCAGCACCTCGCCGGCAGCTTTGGGCAAAGGGTCCCCACCCCATCCCAGAACCTCTAGTAAGTCGCTTCCTTGTTTGGATTGTTTTTGAGGGTGGGCCCCTTGAAACAACAAAGGTACCCTGTGTTGCCCTTGGTCACTGGGGGTCTGGGGTACAAAGGAGCCAGTTTCTGGCCTTTTCTAGAACGGCTCAAGACTCACAACAAAAGAATGGCAGCAATGTGTCAAATTAGATATTGTGATTCTAAATGATATTGCCGTTCTAAATGCTTGCTGGGGCTGTACATATAATATACACAAACTATTCATATACATATGCACATATTATATATATATATATATATATATACGTGTATATGTGTATATATATATATATTTCTTTGTAAAGCCGAAACAAAGTCATCCATCGGAGGACGTGATCAGCTTCAGCGCGGCGGTGGGCGCCTGCGATCGGGCCGGGGAGTGGCCGTGGGCGCTGCTTTTGCTGGCGGAGGCGGAGGGTCTGGTTCCGCTGGGGGACGTGGGCCGCACCTCGGCGGCCAAAGCCTGCAAGAAGGACGCCAAGTGGCGCCAGGCGACTCAGGCACGGAGGGCGAGCCGACCGGGGGTATGTTTTTTTTTGGCTGGTTGACAAGCCCGAAAGATGGTTGTGGACATCTTTGTTTTGCGGGCAAGATTGACAAGTTTGTTTGTCACAGAAAAGGAAAGAGATGACCTTAGCTGAAATTGAATTAGGCGTGGTTTCTTGATGATGAGCAGTCGAAAACCAGCAAGAGCCGCAGAGTGGAGCGACAGTATTCCAGGCCAGGGCCGTGGAAGCACTCAAGATTTCACAGCGTAGAGCCTTTCATATCCCGCCGCCAAAAGCCGCCCTCAACGTCGAGGACTAGTACAAACTCATCATGAGATATCCGAGAGAGGGCTCCAACGATCTGTCCCGTATGAAGGCTCGGCGGTGCAGCACACCCTGCTGGACTCAGATCCTTGCAAGGAACCCACCCCCCTATTGAATCTATTGCACACAAGCCCGCATCTTGTATTGCATTCGTGCTTGCACCTTTCCTCAGCACTGAGGAGTCTTTCAGAACCGACTCTAAAGACTTGAGTTGCCTAGCGTATCATGGGCCACTTCGATGCGTAGCTTGCGGGAGGGGGGGGTGGTTTATGGTGCACCTCGGCAGCCTCCCCCGTCAGGTTCTCCTAGGCGGGCGTGGCTCTCCGGCGCGTGCGGTGTGCAACTGTACGGTGAGTGCCTGTGAGAAGGCCCGGCAGTGGCTGGCAGCCTTGGCACTGCTGGAGGGTGCGGCGGCCTGGCGTGGCTGCCCGGATGTGGTGACGCCTCTTGGCTTTGAGGCTGTAAGATACCATCAATGGGGGCTGGGTAAGTTGGCTGAAACGGCGAACCCTATGAATGGATGTAGTGCCCAGAGAGCCCAAATCTAGCCGATGCGGTGCCTGCGCGAGCTAGGCCAGGAGGCTCTGGTAGAACTCCAACATGACCTCTTGTTTCTGTGTCCTTCAAAATTGAACCCAAGATTTGCTCGGCCAACGCTTCATTCAGATGGAACACACATGCACACGCACAAACACACGCAATCAGCTGAACGCTTCAATTCGTGGAGGAGTTTTCCAGAAGGAATCCACGCAAACAGTACGAAGCAAGCCCAGATCAGGTCCAAAGGGCAGCAATCTGCCGCTTCCGTCAGGTACAGCGCTGCTGTGGCCGCGCTTCCGCATTGGCCGCTGCATTTGCAGCTTTGGTCGGCCATGGCCACGGGAAAGGCGGCCCCGGACGCCGTGACCTGCGAGGCAGTGCTCTGCGCCTGCGAAGGGCCGGGCGCAACACGCGGTGCGGCGCGGGCGGCCAGGCGGAAGCGCAAATTTGTTGGAAGGGTAGTTTCGGCTTGCGAATGTCCGGGTTTTTTAGGGGTGGGGATCTTGTTCTCTGTGTTTCAGTTGGAGTAGGGGGGTCACGAAAAGCTACGTGGCTTGTGCCGTATGGCTTGCAGAAGGAGCAAATGTGAATGGGACAGGTAATCCCTGAAGAAGGCAAGCTGATGCAGCAGATTCTGCGCTTTGCCGCAAGTCGGCACTTCGATTGATTTGACAGTCCAGCATTTCAGAGCCCAGGAGTTGTACGGAGCTTTGCTCACGCTTGGAATACGCCTTTGGGTGCTCGTCACTGGCAGGCAATTGCTGGGACAGCTGGAGACAAAGTATGTGCTGGAGCTCCAGAAAAAGACTGTGCGAAGGGTGGCAGGAAGAGTGGACCGGACCTGAGCGTTATAGTAAATCCAGGCATGCAGGCACGCATTTTGATTTTCCCCTGGAGTGGATCTTGACTTCTTTTCGTGCATGATCTTCTTCCACGTTTGTATCCTGGCCCAGGAATAAGTCTTGGAAGCTGATGATCCACGTATCCGGCCAAATTATTTGTTGGCAGCCAGGTTCCACCTGTGCCCGCCGCGGCCTCGCCCGCAGCGGCAGCGGCGGTGCCAGCTGCACCGGCTGCGGCTACGGCCGGGGCCCTTTGGCAGACTGACCTCAGAGGGGCAAGGCAAAGCACAGACCTACTGTTGATGGACGAAATCCTGCACCGCTTTTGTCATGGGGAAAAAAGCCCTCGCGCTCCCCAGTTAACATTGGAAGGTTAAGGGCCCTTGTTTGCAAAAAAAATGGACTGACCGAAATCCTGCACCACCTTTCGCGAATGCCAACAACATTGAAAAGGGGGAGCGGGGTGCGCAGCCTGTTCAGTGGCAGAATGGAGTTGGCAGAGGTGGTGCAGGATTTCGTCCGTCAACCGACTGAGCTGCTGTCTTTATACAACCCATGCGTGCAAGGCGTTTGCGCTAAGCGCGGCAGTAAGCGCCACATTGAACAGTACAACGCGCGCTACATTGAACACTACATTGAACGCTTATTGAACACTACATTGAACACTACATTGAACACCACATTGAACACTACATTGAACACTACATTGAACACTACATTGAACACTGCCAAAATTGCGCAAATACCAGCGCTTTCAGCTTGGAGCCTTCGTTGAGGGAAAAGAAAATAAAAATGTTTCGATTTCTTTCCAAATTTAGTCGATTTGTAGAAAGTGCGTTTTTTTTTTACGCGATTTTGGTAGAGTTCAATGTAGTGTTCAATGTAGTGTTCAATGTAGTGTTCAATGAGTGTTCAATGTAGTGTTCACTAAGACTAGCGTTCAACCCATCGCTGAATGCAGTGTTCTCCCTCTATGCGCTGGAGCCCATGTTTACTTGGTAGGATGTGCGACTTTCCTGAGTCGTGTTTGAGTTGTTGGCTGGGCAGCCCATAGCCGCCCATGGGACAAGATGATTTGCTAACAGAGCTAACGTGACATATCATGACCGACTGAACTGCTGTCTTTAAACAACCCGTGCGTGCAAGGCGTTTGCGCCACGCGCGGCAATACGCACCACATTGAACAGTGCAACGCGCGCTACATTGAACACTACATTGAACACTCATTGAACACTACATTGAACACTACATTGAACACTGCATTGAACACTGCCAAAATCGCGCAAAAACCAGCATTTTCAGCCTGGCGCCTTCTTGAGGTAAAAGAAATCAAACATGTTTCGAGATCTTTCCAAATTTTCTCGATTGCGGGTTTTGACACGATTTTGGTAGTGTTCAATGTAGTGTTCAATGTAGTGTTCAATGAGTGTTCAACGTAGTGTTCACTAAGACTAGCATTCAACCCATCGCTGAATGCAGTGTTCTCCCTCTACGCGCTGGAGCCCATGTTTACTTGGCAAGTTGTGCGACTTTCCTGAGTTGTGTTTGAGTTGTTGGCTGGGCAGCCCATAGCCTTTGCTAACAGAGCTAACGTGACATATAATTACCGACTGAACTGCTGTCTTTAAACAACCCGTGCGTGCAAGGCGTTTTGCGCTACGCGCGGCAATAAGCGCCACATTGAACAGTACAACGCGCGCTACATTGAACACTGCATTGAGCACTCATTGAACACTACTTTCAACACTACATTGAACACTGCCAAAAACGCGCAAATACTAGCATTTTCAGCTTGGCGCCTTCTTTGAGGTAAAAGAAATCATAACTGTTTCGATTTCTTTCCAAATTTAGTCGATTTGTAGAAAGTGCTAGTTTTTACACGATTTTGGTAGAGTTCAATGTAGTGTTCAATGTAGTGTTCAATGTAGTGTTCAATGAGTGTTCAATGTAGTGTTCACTAAGACTAGCGTTCAACCCATCGCTGAATGCAGTGTTCTCCCTCTATGCGCTGGAGCCCATGTTTACTTGGTAGGATGTGCGGCTTTCCTGAGTCGTGTTTGAGTTGTTGGCTGGTCAGCCCATAGCCGCCCATGGGACAAAATGATTTGCTATCAGAGCTAACGTGACATATCATTACGTATGTTGTCGTTTGCTCATTTATACACAGACTGGCAGGAGTACCAGGGCGCCGTTGTCTCTTTGTGAACTAGTCTGTGCCGACAAGGTCTCCTTTGTTGGCCCACGTGCAGTTGCTTTCATTTTGGGAGCGTTCACAAGGCTTGCCGGGGCTTTGACCACATTCCTGGCTGCGAGTATCATTTTTCAATCCGTGCAGTGGCACGAGATGGCAGAGGTACAAGTCGGTTGTGGTCCAACAGGCAACACTGCGGCATACTGCTACCTTGATTTTGATGTGAAGCAATCCTGTCAAACAAGCATTGAGAGGATAACTTGCTGAACAACGAGCAATTCGCAGGCTCCCAACCTTGGCGAGGGTCCTTGATACTCATGAGTCATTCTAGGAACTCACCCGGGTTGACCCGAGCAGTGTTGCTGCTTTCAAAGAAGTAATAGTCCAAGTCAGGTGGGATGAGCTCGTTCTCTCTTGCGAATGCCTGGTCTACACATGGAAGACAGTAGAAACAATCCACAAGTGCTTTGAAGCAAAAGGTGGTCAGCTTGTCCAGGAGGTGGTTTGCACGGACTTGGTCCTTCCGACCAATCAACACAAACCTGATGTCAACATCTTTGGATCGAGACATTTTGTTCTTTGCATCGCGTACCAAGCATTCAAAGCTTCGGATTGCTATTGGGTTCTTCGGAAGCTTCGCATTGGGAGGCCAGCCGTTTTTAAGGGCCGTTTTGCACTCGATTTTCTTTGCCGCGGGAATGGTTCCCCGTTCAAAAGATCGCCAGCAACGCCCCAAATCTGTCGGAGTCTGGCGGAAGCTTTGGGGAGGATTTGCTTGCGCCAGGGTGTGGCCCCGGCCTCGCCGCTGAGCACGGTCGGGAACTCTGTTCGATTCTGATTTGTTTGCTTGAGAGCATCTTGGTTGGTGCTCAGTTGCTTTGGTGCGAACGTGGCGGATTGGGCAGCTCGACTGGCAGCTTGATTGGATCGATTGCTAGGTCGGTTGGTAGGTTGTAGGTCGACCTGTCAGCCGGTTGGTTGGTTGGTTGGTTGGATTGTTGGTTGGTCAGTCGGTCGGTCGGTCGGTCGGTTGGTTGGTTGGATTGTTGGTGGCCTGAACATCAGTAGAACTCAGTTTCTGGCAGCGACAACAACAGGGCCAAACTTTGAAGGACAACATGCTTTATCGTTTTACTTGATCTAGCAGTCTCGATTGATGGACTGGACGCTAATATATGAGACAGAACGTAGAAGGCTCCAGGCAGAGGGTATGTGTCAAAATTTCCGGCAAGGCGATTGAGACAGAGGCGCGCGGTTTAACATCTGCGGCGCTTTGGGCCGAGGTCAAGAGTGCAGAAGGCTATAGAGTGACTGCGCCTCAGAGCGCGGACAGAAACCCCCTGTAGTGGTGTTTATACATCATCCGATGCAAGACCAGAAGAGGCAATGGCCCAGCTTCTGGAGTCTCTTGATTCCCTTCATGCAGTTGGAGACAATGAACCATTGAACTTCTGAATCGTCCGCTTCTTGTTTCCTATGATTCAGCTTAGCTTGTGAGGCAATCGTCCGTGCGTTTTTGCTTCTTGCCGAGCCGTTGCTGGCCCCCGCCAAATCTTTTTTCTTGTGCTTGCTCTTCCTCCTCCTCCTCCTCCTCCTCCTCCTCCTCCTCCTCCTCCACCTCTTGCTAGTCCTCTGCCCCCTCCGTCCCCTCCTCCTCTTCCTCTTTTTACCTTGCTGCTGCAAATCCAGCAAGTCACATGCCCCAGGCAAGAGGCGGCCGTGTTGCCGCCGGAGGCTTACCAGGCCTGCGGGCTAGCTCGTTGTCGACAAGGTGTGCCTTGCAAATATGATTGTACGTTGCCCGAGGGCCAACGCTATTACTGTCCACACTCATATAATACGTTAACATATTCATTGTAGATCATATAATTATATAATTATATACATATATACATATATATATATATATATGTATATGGTCCCGTGTTCCGTGCTGCTACCCCCCCCCCCCCCCCAATCCATGTGGTCGCCCCCCCCCGGCCCGAGACCCGGAGCCCCCGGATCCTGGCACCTACCCCCACCCTGACCCGCTGAACTTGCACCCCGACACCCCGGCACCCCCGCCCCAATGACAAGCCAACCCGCAACCAACCATAAACCAACCCTAAACTAACCCTAAACCAACCCTAAACCAAACCCCAAACCGTAGACCTCTAAATCAACATAAGCCAACCCTAAACTAACCCTAGACCAACCCTAAACTAACCCCAAGTACACCCTAAACCAATCCCTAAACAATAAACCCTAAACTTAAACCAACCCTAAATAAACCAACCCTAAACTAACACTAAACCAACCCTAAATACACCCTAAACCAAGCCCTAAACCAAACCCTAAACCGTACACCTCTAAACCTAAACCAACCCTAAACTAACCGTAGATACACCCTAAAAAAAAAAGAGCAAAACCAACCCGAAGCCACCGCAACCCAGCCACAGGACCACAACCACCGGGGGGGGGGGGTACTTGTCTGACCCATGACCCTTGCAAAAGGGGCGGGCTGGCAACGCTGTGCTATATATACATATATAGATATGTGAATCGGATAAGGGCCACCGATGTGAAACACACTGTCACACACCCATGCAACCGTTTGGCTCAAGTTCAACTGTTAGCTTAGATCCCTAGCTGATTGCGGATCATAGCTGGCGTAGACATAAAAGATTGAGCTTGCGGATCGAGCGCTGTTTCGAGGATATTCAAACCCCCGCACTCTATCCGAGGGGACAACACATCCAGTGTTGTCAGGGTACCAAAGAAACCTCCTCGATTTCTCAGGTTATCAGCCGTAGGGCTTGTCCCACGTGCTGTGAAACAAAGATTGATTCGAAGCTAGAGGTCTTGAACCCAGCTTCATATTGAATCATTCGATTTATTGCCAAGTGGTACAACACTTACGTGACGATGTCTGATGGGAGATCTTCGATTACGTTCGCGGCACCCACTGCCGCAATATCCGGAATCACCCGGCCATGGGAGTGGAGACACTATCGTTGTGAGTGGGACCCGCGGCAGCTAGCCAGCAGAGTGATGCCAGCATTGATCAGACCATGGGAGCAAGCGCTTCCTCCCGGTCGAGAGTACCGTCAGAAGAAGACTCGTAAAGGGGAAGTCATCCTCCCCAAGGGGTTCCCCAAGTGACCCCAGAAGTGCGGATCAACAACTCGATGATGATTTGCGGAAAGCCCAGAGGAAGGCGGAAGTACAGATGAGCGAGGCTGCAGAGCAGCATGATGAGAACCAGGCACTGAAGGAGGTGTGCATCGTTACGATCATCTGTAAAAGACCTCTCGAAAGAATGAATCGCACCCTGGAATCCCAAGTTGCACATGTCCATGGAAGGATGAAGGATGAGTACAACTTGGCGATGGACCAGCTAAGCATCAGGGCCAACAGGCTGAATGAGCTTGAAGCAATGGCCTATGATTTCAACAATGAGACTCAACAGTTGCGGATGGAGAACGCTTCGTTACGGAAAGCGGTCGAAGCCACCAACGAGTATCGATCCATGGTTAGCTCTCTTCGAGACTCAATGAAACAAGAAGAGTCGACCACGCAGGCCAAATTGAGGGGTGCGGAAATGTACCATAACAACATAGTTACCAACAAAGATGGACAGATCCAAACCTTGAGAAATCAGATACAACACCTGTCCGGGAGCGAGTCGAGGGAGGAACGGTTCCGATCTGCAGAGATCAGAACGCCAAGGCTACAAAGCTTCAGGTCACCAGCAAGGCAAGAACCCAGCTAAGCTAAGTAGAGAACAGCCAGGCTGGAGGTTGATCGACAAAGGAGCCATTTGAACCAAGAAGAGACAGCGGCCTCCAAGAGGGTGAAAAGAAGTATGAGAAGGCGGTGACCAACCTCCGAAACTACGTCGTCCTCAACAAAGCACCAGAGGAACGCCTGCTTGCGCAGTGCGCCGGGCGCTTTCACCTATTGCCTAATGCGCGGCGGTTACTTTATTTCTCATGGAGTGACTCACTATTCTGTCCCGGAGAGCGCACGGCAAAACATGTCAGCTCAGGAGGCAGCAGAAGAAGTGGATGTTGACAAACTCAAGAGAATCGCGAAGGAAGCCGCCGAGAAGGCAAAGGACGAAGAGGACGGCGAAGAACCCAAAATCAGCCCAAGCCGAAGGGAAAGTACAGCAAGTCCCGCAAGACCTTCCAGGATGACGACGGCAACCCCAAAAGGAACGCGAACCCGGAATCGGACCGTTTGGAAGCAATGTCCTAGAGACAAGGTGGAGGGCGAGGTGCGTGGACCGGCCACCTTGGGCCACATGGCCATTATCAGGTTGTTCGGTACTAGGGCCAAAATAACAAGACGGGTGACAAGGAGGCAGGGGCGCCTTTTGCACTCATGTTCCGAAGCATTTGCCTGCTGACGCATATTTCCGGCCTCTTCCCATTATACTTGATCAATGGAAGGCGATTTGGACCAGGGCCCGAAATGGACTCAACGACGACGACCTGCCGCGTACGTATCATGACACGACAATCGAGGAATACGTTGATATGAAGGGCGTCATTCACTTGATGGGATTGTTCAGCCTTGGCCTCTATCCAATATTGGCGGACGGATAATCTTTGGAAGAACCTCAGGAACCTGAAGGACGCTGCCGTCAAGACGTACAAGACTCCCGAATTGCGTGCGTCGAGAAACAACGCTGGGCAAGTTGTTTGATGTTTTCAACGTTGTGATTGGGACCAGCTTCAATGTGGAGACTTCCAATCAAACCTTGAAGGTATGAAGGGCGCCAAGCACATCCCTTTCAACTGGATGTGCACGGCGATGGGTGAGAAAACTACTATCCAAGATCTCCTGTTGATGAACTACCGCGGAATGAAGTTCAGTCCAATTCTTCGGACTCAGTGGGAGAACTACCGCAGGTTCAAAGCACAGGGACTGGCAATTCAGACTTGGACCCCATTGGCCGATGGTGAGGGTACGATTCAACCCAACTATGGACAAAAGCAGAAGGAAGGGATTCAAGCCCCCAGAGTGCTTCGACCCTCATCGGCGGAACGGAAAAAGGCGGGCGAACGATCTGGAGAACCCCGATGCATTAGCCCAGCTGACCGCGATGCCACACCCTCAACCGGACCGCCGAACAAAGGGAAGGGAAAGGGTGACACCAAGGTCCTTGGAGACGGGATGTGCGGGACCGCACACGTGCGTGATACGTACTGGTATGGTGACCACGGCGGATGGGACGAGCGCTGGTGATCAGTTTATCAGCCCAATTCCACACAGTGCAACTGCGTTTGGAAATCGGGATCGTTTAACGAACCGAGAGTACCAGGGAAATCGGTACCAACGGCCCTTGCGTATTATGTCCCTTTGCATATTCCTATTCCTTTCCGTACAAATTATTCAACGTCAAAACAGATATTTGGACAAGCGGCAAAATGGACTCATTCGAGCAATTGCTCTATTTCGACCTGGCGTGGGGGGGGCCCTGCTCATCTTTCACACATGGCGCGCCGTTTCGCGATTTTTTTCTGAGAGCCCAAGGTTAAGGTGCGGACCGGCCGGGCCTCTCGAGGCTGAGTGGGCGAGGAGCTGATGCGCCACTCTTCTGCACCGACAACCGGGTTAGGCAGTGCCGACGTGTCTGCTCTGAGATACGGGGATGACGTTACCGTTCATCGGAGCGTTCTTACCCAGTGTTACCTTTCCCGCTAGGTCAGGTCCAGTTTCCGCATTAATTCAACCGCTGCAGAATAGCAGTGAAGTTCGAGCGTTTCACGACGCGAGATTTTGTAGAACAAACAATCGAGAGCTGACGGGTTGGGTGTGCGTGTTTACATTGGAGTGGACCCTAGGTGAAATGTTTAAGCCTCTGCGCAGATGTCTCAGAATGGGCATACTGCGTGGGGTGTGAATAGGATAAGGGCACCGATGTGAAACACACTGTCACACACCCATGCAACCGTTTGGCTCAAGCTCAACTGTTAGCTTAGATCCCTAACTTTGATTGCGGATCATAGCTGGCGACACAAAAGATCGAGCTTGCGGATCGCGCGCTGTTTAGGATATTTGAGCCCCCGCACTCTTTTCGAGGGGAAAACACATCCAGTGTTGTCAGGGACCAAAGAAACCCCTCGGTTTCTCAATATATGTATAAGGGACCGGGACTGCCAGCCAAAGAGCTACTGATCAAACACAAGGGGAGAACTAACTGACCCGATAGAGCCATTGTTCCGGACTGTCAGATGAATGACTATCAGGAAGAACCTGCAATAGGGCTTATGACCGGACCCGAGCAAGCCGTGTTGAACTATTGCTTGCGCATCCGTCCAGAACTGGCAGGCTTGCACTCTTACAGCATCGACTCATTGCATGCTTCCAGAAGGACAGCAAGCACGTTGTAAGTTCCAGAACTTTGAACAAAATGGGAACCCTTGATTCGTCGCACGCACACACACACATGAGGCATGAGGCCACACCACCACAGGGGGCATCCCACGTGCCCTGACTCATTTGCAGAAAGTATTCAGACAGTTTACATTCTGCTCTTCCATCTCGTTGGGAGCTATGCCAGGTGCGTGCCCAGCAGGCAGCTGCGGCATCCATCGCCCAGCTTATGGCAGAGCAGGAGGCTGCAAGGAGGCAAGAGCCTCTGCAACAACGTGGGTGGTTTGGCCCATTGAAATATGCGCACGCTTACGGTGAAAAGGGGGAGGGGGAGGGGCATAGCTATTGCTACTGAATTGGGGGCAGAATTTCAGATTTCATCCACTGGTCCACCGAGTGCGATGCAAAATGGGTTGCTACATCCACTGTCATGTATTGCAATGGAAAAGAGCGACTGCCATACCCCAAGAGATCCAAGCTTCAGACTGGCAAACCGCTGCAAATTTCAGATGAGGATCAACTGGGAGTGGCCAGGCTGAGCGACAAAGCGCCCCAGTCGCCCTCGACACCTCCCTCCGAGCGGGATCTGAGCTTTGCAGTGGATGCCAGTGCTGGGTCCCCAAGGGTCCGGCTGGAAGGCTGGAAGTGACACACAGACTGTGCCACCGGTACGACTCGAACAGGGCTCATAGCAATAAGGGCTCAAGAATAAGGGCTTGGTTTGAGGTCTTTAGGAGGCAACGTGCGCGTGAAATATGCCCTAATCAAAGGATCTAGTCTATAGGGATGCCCGCCATTCCGTGCGTTTGTGCGTTTGTGCGTGCGTGCGTGCGTGCGTGCGTGCGTGCGTGCGTGCGTGTGTGTGTGTGTATCATTGTATGGATTCACAAGGGAATCACACACACACACATTCTTAATAAAGCGAGGCCATGACACAGATGCAGTTTCGAACTTGCGTAAGTTGGCCGAAATCCTTGCTTGGAGAAAGGCACAGGGGCAGCCTTGTTTGAGCCCACCATTCCTGGGTTCAACATTGTGCAGTCTACGGTTGATCGCAGAACTTCCAGGTTTGCTTAGGATGGGTGTCGGACACTAAGAAAGAGTCATTTGACGTGATTCAGCCATTTTGGAACGACGTGTTTGCCCAGATGGGGATTGTTGTGCAAGTGTTGTCACAGCAATATCTCAAAGACCTTCCATTGATTGGATCCATGGCTGAGCCTTCTGCCCGCTGACCTCGAGGAGTCTGGCAGTTCACTAGTGTCCTTTTCACAAAGCCTGAGAAGACCTTGATGACTCCCATAAGACGGCAACAAAACTTAACTCCTCACAGCAGAGCCACAGAAAAGCTCACTCTTCGCCGTCTCTTGCGTGACAATGATGCAGTTTTGCGGTTGCTCCTTTGGCATCTTGGGCGAAGGAGCAATGAAACGAAACGTAACAACAACGAGCACAAGTCACACAAACAAGGGCATCACGAGCACAACATAACACAAGAAGCAAGATGAAACAAAGCAACACAGAACGGAAGCATCGTTTCCCCGCAAGGCCTTGGGCGGCCAGGGCTTTTCTGGCTTCCCGCCTTTGGCGGGGGCGCCCCCGCAAGACCTGCTGGGGGTCCCAGTCTTCCTGGGTCCGGGTTTGGGGGGTGGGGCTGACGGAGGTTGGCTGGGTTCAAGAGGCTTCCAGAGTCGCAGAAGTCGTCGCTTAAATTTGTTCCTCGGTTGACTTTTCGTTCCGCGTCCGGCAGTTGGTTTGTGATACACGAAGGTTCTAGGAGCTGGGCTTGATTTCAGCCAAGAATAGGGCTGCAACGTCCCAATTGGCCATCAAACATCATGTATTTGTTTGTCATCAATGCCCAACAGTCTGACTGCGGCTGCTAAGCGCTTCTGGAGTCACGGCATCTTCATGCTTGAGGTGGTTGATGCAATGCTGCAGGTGACACTGTAGCATTAAGCCATGGGCTAGCACAGTCTAACGACAATCATAATGATTGAGTTAGGCACGTAGCAGGGGCAGTTGTGTTCTCAATCTTGCCCAGACTTGGCGGAATGTCTTGGCGTGGATCACCGGACTGAGTCTGCTCGCTGGTTCCTCTGCTTGACCCCTGGTTTTACAAACCCGGCCGCTTGCAGGCTGCTGCAGCTCGCGCAGAGCCAAGCGAAGGTGCCGTCAACTTTGAGCTCCTGAGCTCGGGTTTTACGCAAGCGTGCCCAGGTTGTCAGTGTCAGGAATAAACGAGAGGTCACGCTCTTGACATAGGGCGGCTTTGCCATCATGTGAAGCATTTGGGGAGGACCTTGCTGGTACAGAAAGCCTTGTCAACGTACGACCGATTGGTTAAAAGAAAAGAACCACCAATGGCTCGGCTACGGCAGGGATCTTCACAAAGGTTGAGTATCCCGTCCAGGTGCGCCACCTGGAGCTACAGCTGGAGGCGGAATTTGCGGATCGTTCGTTCGGGGAGGTGAGGCGGTTCTTTGAACCGCCGCTCCCTAAAAGGGACGACCCCGCGAATTCTCAGCCAGTCAAGGGGAGCATGGCTCGTGTTTTCTACCGAGGTTGAAACACTGCTGGAAGTCTGGAAGTTGGCCTATGGTTGAAGAGAAGGAGTCACCTGACAAGAATGCTTCGTCCGTTCGACCAGTTGCTGGCTTGGCGATTTGTTCCTACGCCTGTGCAATCCTTGTTGCTAAGCTCCGATGGAAGCAGAGTGACATGCCAAAAAATGACAAATCAGCCTGGAGCTGTGGGTGCCATTTTGTTGCAAATCGCTGGTGATGTGTCTATGTCGACTTCTTGCTGAGTGCCGGCTTGGCTTCTTTTCGGTATTGGCGTTCGGAGTGGGCTGTGTCTTCTGGGGCAGCCGCCCAACATCCGTCTGGTCTGTGAGCACACGCCCGGAGCCCAGCACGAGCTAAATGCCTCGGGCAGGCATTTGGAGTGTCGTTGAAGCCCATGTTGGGCCAGAACGCTTCCGGCAAAGTGCCCTCCAACGCATCAGCTTTAAAGATCAATTTGAAGGACTCCGAATCGTGGCGCTCTACCACATCAGAGTGGGTCCCGCAAAGGTCAGAAGGCCTTCCATATTTGTGGACTCACATGGCCAAGTAGCTGGTTTGCTCAACGAATTGACTGAAGATAATGCTATGAAGATGCAGTTTAGCCCAAACTTGGCTGATATGGTGGTGCTTCGCGATCCATCCTTACAAAAGCATTCTCTGCAGCTCATTGCATGGATCGCTTCATAACCTGCGTACATCTACAGACTTTCGAAACTTCCAACACGGGCGGAAATTGGTATCCTGGAGTCACCGAACGACAAAGAAGACAAGCGTTGGAAGAGCCAGCCCCAATTCTGTCGCCTGCACCATTTTTACCCCTGGTGCCAGGAGATAAATGCCCCCAACAACAAATCAACCAGTCTGACGCGGTGCTGCCTTCCATGTCGAGAGGCGTCACCAGGAAGGCAACAACCCATCGCTGTTCATGAATTCACTTGGCCGAACCTTGCAAGGGCAAGCATCACCGCACACAGTGCCACTCTCACCACCAACATATTCGATGAGCTGACCCTGAAAGAAAGCGCTGACCCTGTAGGCACGTGACTATGAGCTTTTCGGCCTTTCCATGCCTTCCTGTCATGCAGGGTATCCTCATGTCAGATGGTCTCTTGGAAATGATGCCTAGTCGACAATGCTGCCACGTACGTAGATGACCAAAGTGCAAAGTGCAGAGTATATACCTGCTTGCAGATCTTGAGCTTCCTGCAGAGAAATAGAGCCTGCCATGACAGAAAATGACAAACAACACAGAATCTGTCGCGGATCGCATGGTAAATTGTGGCCGAATGGCAAGCAGCGGCTCGTGTTTGTGTCCAACTCATCTGGAATGCAGAACGTCTCCGTGACATGAACGTGCACAATGTGTTTTGCAGGAACGTGTTCACAATCCAGACATAGCAGCCGCGCTCTTCCTATTTTGAGCTCCATGCGACCTGTGCTCCTGGGAAGTCGGCCATTCACAGCACGAAGTGCGCAAAGTGAGAGATGGGAACTGCTGGCAGCGCTCCTGATCTTCGCATTTCCTCATGGCGCGGTGTATGCAGAGTTTGTTTGGGATGGGATTTTAGTAAGTTACTTCAAGTGGGAGGCCTTTGTTGTGAGACGGGATTGCAAGCTGCAAAGCTGTTCCCTCCTTCCCCTTGGGCGGGACAGCGATGCCGGGCGATGGGCTGCTGAGAAATCACAGGGCCACTTGGACAGCCGTCAAATGACGGCAGCATTCAAGTGACCCCGACTTTGCATGGCAAGACCTATGCCATCCTGAGAGGGCATGAACCGCCAGGACAACGAGCAGCGGTGGCAGAAGCGCTTTGAGGACGCCAAGCGCCAGGAGGACGCCGGCCACGCTCGTCGGGCGGCCCGGTTCCTCTCTCGACAGCCAACGGATACTTTCTATTCTATCAGCTGCCCCGGTTGTTTTTGGGAGACATCATGACAAGCTACATCTCTGACCGAGTCATCTCTGGTGGAGTCTTCTAGCAGTGATTCTTTCTCTCTCTCTCCCTCTCTCTCTCTCTCTCTCTCTCTCTCTCTCTCTCTCTCTGGAGTTGCGCTTCTAGGGACAATCAACCTTTTGCAGTTGCAGTCAAGAGAACAGGTGCGAACACGAACTTGGTGGGTTCCCCCAGAACAGGGCCGCCAGGGGCTTTTTTTTGTCCAGCCCCAGCCCTTAGTCACACGAGGCCGTCTTGGGCCAAGGCATGGAGCTGCAGTGCCGGTATTTGGAGGCGGAGCTGGACCGTACCAAGGCGCCGGGCTGTGGGCTGGAGCTGTGGGAGCCGTGAGAGAAGGCGAGGGAGTTTGCATTGCTTTTTCAACACGGGAAACTCGCGGCGGAATTTTGTGGGACGGGCAATTTCATGTTGCCACATCCATGCAAGATTATTTGCTTGGCACTTTCTTGTGTCTCTTTGTTGTTCTGGGCAAACAAAAAAATAAGGCATTGTAGGATGTTGGGCCTCGAGGCATGATCCAATCACCAATGAGATGCAACAGACGTGTTTGAACATGTGTCTATGAGTTCTTCCTTCTTTCCTTCCTTCGCTTTCTCTGTTGCTTCTGCAGGAGGTGCACGCCAGCGAGCTGCGGCACTTCCAGGAGCAGAAGCGCCTGCTGACCCAAGGCCGGTGTTCCGTTCAGCGGAGCTAAGTGGGTTGGGTGAACGGCGACAGGCGCATGGGAACGAGCTCGGAAGATATTTTGAGATACGCCATGGGACAGCGTGCGTGTTCTGAACACCAGTTGGTGGATCAGGCCAACAGACGGAGTTGGAAGATGCCCGGCGGGAGGAACGACGCAAGGCGAGGCAGAGAGTGGTATCGCAGAGTGGCGGATGTAAGAGCATGAGAGAAAGACCAGGGGGAGCACGAAACAAAAGAAGCAGAGCCAAGCATGTGAGGAAAGCCACATTCTCGATCTTGTGAGTTCAACACACGGTCTTGCATCCGCCTGTGTTACAGCCATGGGGTCACAAACAAATTGAGTCAGTTCGCATTCACTTTGCTTTTGCCCTAACATGCGAACAATGAAACACGCCTGCAGGATGAGACAGAGTCGTATCACAGGATGTATTTATGTTTTCTTCCAGTGGCAAAGGGCCACTTCAGGAGCATATTTTGGTTCGCCTGTGCCTGCCTAACGTTGAAGCACCACCCTAGGAAGCCAAGCGAGGAGTTTCGATCAACTTTTTACCAATTTAGTTCGGCTACAAGCTATGAGATTAATGGAGAAACATGCTTCGACGCGAAATGCTTTCCAGTACCCTACATGTAACATCACACCGTCGGCACATTCATGTTCAGGTTGTCATATGTGTTTGCAGAATTCTTGCTGGATTTCAGGCCCAAAAAGCTTTCAGGTGCAGATGGAGCTGGACAAGGCATTGATTTGAGGATGTTCGGGGGACCGGCAGTTGCGGGTGGTGTGGCTGGATCGAGGATGCGAGTCGTGGTGACTGCGGATTTGCTTGATCTTGCCAAATTGAGGGCGCAGGGGTCTGATTTGTTTCAGTGAGGATTGCCAGCAACCGCCTTTTGTCCAAAAGGATCTTTCCTGCCAAATGATTGTGCCACAGGTTGCCACAGTCCAACACAGGAAGCATGGCCTGAAGGGACAGATATATAGCTCGGTCACAGTCTGGATTTTCGCTGGACGTCCGTGCGGTCTTGGATCTGGCCAGTCACTACTAGGCTCACTCGGAAGCAACTTGGTGTTCCTGCCTGATACTCTGGCAGAATTTCCTAGCAGCATAGCCGGTCAACTTTCATTTGGACAGGCAGTTGTGGCTCTATGTTTTGAGAATACAACACACTGTGAGGCCAGAAACCTTTTGGTGGATCTGCCACAAGTTGTTTGAGATGAGAAAGGGCTGGATCAGCTCGTGAATGAGATGAGGAGACCCGGGCTGGTACATGCCACTATGGAACACAGATTGGTTCCTTGAGGTTTGCAGGGACAGTTTTTGGGAAACCGTGGCAGTGAGGTAACTAGTTTTATGTTCGTTAGTTGTTTGAGGCAGCCCCTCTTCCCTAAGTCATATTTGTTCGAATAATTTGAAACATGATGAGATCCAAATAGACCTTCGAAGTGATTCTCCATGTGCACATTTTGCACAAGCATCGTCAAAATGTAATAGGCTAGCTGCCGCACAAGAATTGAGCAAGCATTCTTCGATGTATGGGCAACTGTGATGGAATTCTGAGGCTAATGAGGCTTCTAGAGCGCACCGCATCGAAGAAGCTGCGCCTTTTTCTCCAGGTGAAGGGGGACCACCACCTTGAGCTTGAGGCGGGCGTTGTGGAAGCTCTGAAGCGGAACCAAATGACCACGACTTGATTTAAGACGTTGGGCATGTGTATTTGTTCTGCGTCCGTTGGTGGTTACCTTGGGGCAAGGGCGGCAGCCGAATATGTAGAGTGAGAAATCGGCTTTCTTGGACTTAGGGCAATGGCACTCTTTGAAGTGCACAGCTGGCAAGAGCATCAGTTTGTTGCAGTTTTGTGGGAGGAGCGAAGAGATACCTTTAGCATCATTCACTCTCTCTCTCTCTCTCACTCTCGCTTGCTCGCTCGCTTGCTCGCTCGCTTTCTTTCATCACAGCAGTTTGATGCGACTCTTTCAAATCAAAACACTGACTGACACAACGACTGACTCACCCAACCAACCGAGTCAGCTGCCCAGTCGCAGCTCCGAACGTCCAGTTATCCAAAAGCACAGCAAGCGGACAGCTCTTCCCCATTCTCCGCTTCGCCCGCCTTGCCCATCGCGCCCCGATGCGAAGTGCCAGGAGCTGAAGCGCCGTCACGAGCGCTCGGTTGCCATCCTGAAGCAGCAGGCGGATGCCGAGGCGCGGAAAGTGCGCAGCGACAGCTGAGAGCTCCCGAAGATTGTGTCTTTAGGTAGTCTCAGGAACTGTTCGCGGCTCGTACTCAAGGAAGTTGCCGGGAGGATCAGCCCTGAGCGAGGGGGTGAGTATCCGGGGACGAAGGACAGTTGCCAACATTATCAAGTTGCCGCACTGGCTCTCCGTGAGCTTCAACCAATTTGATCCACAGCTTTTCGTGCCAACCCAAATTCGCTTGCAGCTTGCTGAAGAATGCGACTGCAGGCTTCCAGGAACCGAGTTTGATCATTTCGCTTCGAACCGTGCTAGACCACTTGTGTTGTCCAGAGCATGTCTCCACGATGGCGCCCAATACCAGAATGGCATTGTGCAAAGCCCTTTAGAAGACGCTGTATTGATCTCTACGGAAGGTTCGCGGTGTGCGTTCGGGCAGCAATTCTTGAATCTGTGGTACTTGATAGGAAGAAAAGCTGACCCATGCACTTCCAGTCAAGACCGATCAAAGTCAAGACGCATATCTGACTCCTGGCCGCGACGTGCATGGACTTTACAAGGAACTCTCCAAAACTATTGAGATGCCAAAGGACTCGTCTGTTTCTTTGCAGTTCTTGTTGAGGCGGAGAGCCTGCGGCGTGCCCACAGTGAGAACACTCACCTCACCAAGCTGGTGGAGCAGGCGTGCGTGAAGCGTCCGGCAAATCTGCCACTCGTTCATTGCTGTCATCGATTCGGATGAGGGCCCGAAGACGTAGGCAGGGTGTCTAAAGGCTTCGGATTTATATAGTGAATATTTGCAGTGCTAGAAATGAAAACGGAATGAAGATTATTTGAGAACACTCAGGGCGTAGGTCAGGGGATTCTTCCAGGTTGGATCCCATGTAAGCTCCAATCACAGCGACTTGCATGGGGTCATCCCCTCAGGTGCAGGGCTCTGTGGCCGAGGTGGAGCGGCTGAGCAGGGGTGCTCGGAAGCCTTTCCCAGTTCTGTTGTCTTTGTCAGCTGGGCTGTGCGGCTGGAAAGCGATTCAGCTGGGTTTCGGGGACCTGTAGGTGGGCGGGTGGGCTGCCTGGCGCGGTAGAGTTGGCCGAAGGGTTTTGGCCGCGGTGGGTCATAGGTAGCACAACTGACTCAGACGGCTCATACACTACCTCATTTTCCTCGCTGACATCGTGCCGCAGCTCCAGTGCGCCTTGAGGCAAACGTGTGGACACGGACAAGACGCTGGAGTGGCCAGCCCGAGCAGAAGTTGATGAGTGCTTCCGCTTGTTAGCACTGGGTAAGGTGAGCAAGTCTAAGGCTCGCAATTAATAGGAGTGTTTTTTTGAATCCTGTGCAGTTGAAGATCAGGCTCATGTCCGTTCGGTCGAGAAGAGGCGCTAAGCTAGAGGCAAACATAGGCAAAAGACACCAAGAATGGCATCTCAGCGTTTGAGCATGGACTCTTTACGCCAGAATGGGCTCTTTGTGATGATCTGATCATCCAACTGTGTTTGTTGCCTCTTCGTGCTTCTCGCACTTATCTTTTATTTTTGTTTACACCAGACCACACATCTCTGAAGTGCCGGATTTTGTTTGTGCCTCCTATTTGAGAACCACTTTTTGGATTTCTGAAACGATCATTTTTGAAGAGCCAGACTACAGAGACTACAGTCTGCTCGGTCTGCTCGGATAGATCCTGATACTTATCATGTATGCAGGAAAGTTCATGCGAGAGGCCCAGCTTTAGTAAATTGTCACTGCCCTGTTTTCCTGCTTTTGCTTTCGGACATCCGTTGTTGCAATGCCCAACGCTTGCCACCTAACCTGGGCGCTTCTTCGTTCCAGATACCTCCAGGGCTGAGTGAGGGCAACGTTGGAGTGAACTGTTCAAACACCAGCGAACTGAGCCTTTCGATTCTGTCATCCAAGCAACTTAGGCTGAGCCGATTCAGACAGCAAAGAGGCATCCCTGCTCTAAGCCACAGAATGACGTGGCAAAGTGGAGCACCTTCTTGTGTGCTGTCGCGTTTTAGGGAAGTTTGCATTGGGGTCATATTTGGGGCAATGTCTTGGGGGTTCCCAACAACCGAGTTTTACAGACGGTTGGGGTTGCCAGGTCGGTGCGGGAGCGGCAGCTGGAGGCCCGGGAGCGGAGCGCCAAGGAGCTCGAGGTGCGTCCCGCGCGTAGCGCTCGCGGCTGGGAGGTCGTTGCAATTACCGGGTCAGTGTGTTTGGAGGGACCCAGGAATCCGGACGTTTCCCCTGAACACCTCACCCCTACCAAGGGAGCCTCACCAAAGAGGCGATGCTTGAAACCAAGCAAAACCTCCGCAAGCTGAAGGAGTGGTAGTGGAGGGGATCAATGATTCTGTTTCCAACCAGGTGTCTCACGGTCAACGTTTCCCGAAGGATTGCCAGGGGCGAGTTGCATTCCCATTTGGCAAATTCGATTGACGGGGCCACCAGACATGAAATTCAGTGTTGCACCCTCCTATAAAGGGCTCAGGCTCATGGCATGCTTCAAAATCCACGGCCGGCTGGGAGCAGTCCATGAAATGACCATCATCCAAAGTGTACCCGGGGACAAGTTTAGGAGTGTTTCCCTGGACTGATTTAGGAGTGTTTAAGACTGCTGATCTGAGTCTGATCTGAGTGCGTGTGGTGCACACGCCGCCTGTGCAACGGGCTGCTGAGACGGAATGCAGGGGTGCACGATGCCAACTTGCAGCGCATGCGCTCCTCTCTTTCTTTCTTCCTTTCTTTCTTTCTTTCTTTCTTTCTTTCTTTCTTTCTTTCTTTCTTTCTTTCTTTCTTTCTTTCTTTCCTTCTTTCCTTCTTTCCTTCTTTGTTTGTTTGTCTGTTTTTTTTTTTTTTTTGGTTTTTATTAAAAAAAAGCAAACAAATACAAAATCAGTTATTGCTTTATTTCATATTGTATTAAACAAGGTTCTGTAGACATTTTTGCGGCTTCGTGCTCTTGTGTGCATGCCTGTCGATTGGTGTGCCTGTTGCAAGACGTACGGGTATTGCTGTGGGTGAGGTGAGCTTGCTCACATGAGCAACAAACAAGCATTCTAGTACCTGCTTGGGCATTATTCAACACAGTCAGCAGCCGTTCACAAGTAAATGAAGATAGGGAGATTACAGATTTGCTGATTTGGCTAGACACTCGCCTGGCAAGCTCTCTGAACCAACCTGACTATGCATTTTTCGGAGTTGGAGCCACCTCGCAAGCGGCTGGTGGAGACGAATCACCACCAAATTCCGATGTTCACCAAAGGCTCCCCCATAAAAAATGCACGCCAAATTGTGGGTTTTTACCCTTTGGTTTTCCCTTCAAACCAATCCCAACAAGGGTACCCACGTGACAGACCCACTGACTCACGGATTTTTTCGTGAGGCGCAGCTGCAGCGGCAGACCAAAGAGGTGGAAGAGCAACGCCGGCGCCTGCGGCTGGGCCAAATGGAGCTTCTCGTCAGTCTGGTTTGTTTGTTTGTTTCAAGTTTTGGACATTGGCAAACAGGTTGGCAGTACTTGGCCTTCAGGCCTCCAGGCTGGGCAGGTTGGCTTCTAGCCTTGCAGTCTATAGCCTTACCCGCAGTTTGCACGCAAAGTAAAGGCGGCCAACAGGAAAAACAAATTTAAAGTGTCGCCCAAATTAGGGTAAGTTGGTATTTTGCTTGCGTGGCTGCTATGGTCCATCCAGAGCAGAATCAATAAACAGCTTCCAAGCGAAGAAATGTGGTTTGGGTAGTTTCGGCATCAAAAGAGTGGCATATTGCGATTGAGAGGTATGTGAGCAACTGATGGTGCTTGAAAGCTAAGGTTGGGCGAGTGGTTGGAACACTTGCCGGCCTTTAAAGCCAGGACCATGTAATCCGATTAGCCAGGTACGAGCTTGCATGTTCGTTCCACGTCGCCGGCTGCTTTGAGTTCAACGAAAAGTCCAGCAGTCAACTTCCGTCCTTGGCTACCCAGTGTTCAAACAGATCTACGGGGATCTACGGGGAGTGTGACTCCGCGCCAAGTCCGACCACACCCGCAAGGTCGGAGCTGGTGCAAAACCTGCAGAGCCGCCAGGTGCGGCTCATGTTTGACGCGTGCGTTTCAGCCAATGGGGATTGAACCTTCCCCCCACGCGTTGAATTTTCAAGGAAACGAGCCCTGGGTGGCATGCCCCTTTGATTGTCAAAGAAACGAGCCCCGGGCCTTCTTGCGGCATTGTCGTCAGTTTGAAGACTATCGAAATGCGCGACTTCTCCTTTGTCCTTGCGAGCCTCTGGCAGCAGAGTTTTCGGATTGCTTCTCCTTTTGGTTCTTATATGTACAGACCATCTCCTGCTTGATACTGCACATGTATGATAAAGTCAATGTGGACAATGCCGCAGGCAACTCTGTGATTGTGGCACCTGCAAATAGTTGAAAGCAATGCCAACCTTTGTCCACGGTGCTTGTGAAATGGCAACATGAGAGATTGGACTTGTCTTTGTCCTTCTGTGCAGGGTGCGCTACTGTTTCAACATCTTGGGATATGGGGTAATTCTGTCCCTGGGCCCTAATTCCAAGATCTTGGCATTTCCTTGGAGCCATGTGTTTCAGGTGCTTTCCATCCCTGGCTTTGTGCACCTTTGGCAGGAGGATGACACTGAAGCGCTGGCTTCAGAGCGGCAGAGGCTGCAGGCCAGACCGGGGTTGACATGGCTGGCGCGTGGCGCGGTTTTGCGGAGGCCGTGAGGTGTGCGGGTGGCATTGTATGTAACGTCTGGACGTGGCAAAACTGACATGATTTCATGTATTTGTCCAACATATGCGTGCGGGATCCCGAAAACTGCAAAGCTGCTTGGGCAGATTTGGGAACTTATTCTCAATGAAATCGGCTAAGTATTGAGGGAAATTGACACCCAGGCTTTGCACTGGAGCCTTACGCTGTTCTGCACTTGGACCGTGGCCTTTTTCTGAGTGCCGGCAAGCATTCCGTCATACAGGGCTGAGCATTGAAGCCGTTGCAGCCTCTTGAGCCACTGTCAAATTCTTATCTGTCGACTTGAACACACGTGCACACAGACAAAGCAAACAAGCCTATCTACCTTCATCCATTGGCTGCGTTGCCTACTCTGAGCCTGTAGAGTTGTGGGTACTCAGGATTTGACTTTGCGAAGTGTGCTTGAACAGAGAAACTCGGTCAAGTCTTGCCAGACCTTCAGGCAGATGACTAGCTTCTTTGATCCATCGGTAAGATGATGTTCCACTCCTGGGCCAGGTGGTTAGAGGAAACCTGTTGTGAATGGACCAATGGTTGATCAAGCATGTTTCCCTTTTGGATGAGGATCCTTCACTAGTTTTGAGATCTTGTGGAGGTAGGCATCTCCCGTTCTACCTTTTTCATGTCGCAGTTTTCTCTGCTTTGCCTTGCTCCCTCCCATCCGGATATTGCCTCAAAGCATGTGATCCTTGAGGGTTCCCCCGGCCCGCGGCTCCGCCACCTCACCGCCTCACCGCCTCTCCGCCTCTCCGCCTCTCCGCACGCTGCAGCTGCGAGGCGGAGCATCAGCGCCTGTTGGAGCTGCAGCAGAGCGTGCGGGAGGCGTCTGGGCAGATGGGATGCGATTGAGGCTGAGTGGCTAGATGTGGGCTGAGTTGGCCGGGAACGGTTTGCATGAGTTGGACTAGTGAAAATCACGATGAGTTTGACCGTTGGGACGTATGGTTTTGAGCAGGGTAGCGCAGCGGATGGCAAGCCGGCTGGTTTGTAGGTCTGTCGGAAGGCATGGTGGGCATGGTAGGACTTTTGTGTATTGGGTCTTTCCCCAGTTGCATACTCTCCATGTGCAGTTCCAAACTCTGGAAAGTCATCATCCAGCTTTGCAATAGTTTACTGCAGCTGGAGATTCTTGTGGATGAGCAGCCTCTGATTCTTGGCATACCCGAATTGCGTTTCACAGATGTCCGAACGGTATCGAATATGCGATGCCGAAAGGTGCGTCTCATTTTGCAACTTTGGCGAGGTATGATGTCAGACTGCTGTTGCTGCAGCATGCCGCAGAAACAAACTTGGCGATTATCAGCCAAGAGGATCGCGTCGCCGTATCTTGCCAAAAGGTGTTGTGAAGCGTAGCAGTCACAAACCTTGTCCGTTGCACTTTAAGCATTCTCCAGTGTGGGTGAATGGAAGGAGCAAGTTTCTTGGCTGATTTCCGGCATGAAACCTTGAGCTCCGTGGGAACAAGGTGACCATTCAAATCCGGGCCAAGAAGTCAGGCGGACAGAAACAACAAGGAGGCGCTGAAGCACACCTGGGCGCAGGCGGGAAAACAGACACCAAGCTCGGTCGATCTGAGTGAACAAGATCATCAAAGGGTCACGTCCACATTGGGTTCAAGGGTTAGATGAAAGCCACCATCAATGGACAACACAAGTCAAACCTTCGATGTTGAGCAAGCGATGGGTTCGGGTGAGTGCTGAACTCGTGCAGGCAGAGGAGGACCGCCGCAGCCTGCAGCAGGAGCAGCTGCGGTTCGACGGGGAGCCGCGGGCCTGGCCACGGGATGTGTCCTTTTTATGATTTTGTTTTTGTTTCGTTTCTCTGTTTTCTTTTGTTTCTCTGTTTTGTTGTTTTTGTTTTGTTTTTTGTTGTTTGATCTTTGTTTTGCACAATAATACTTTGCTCGCCCTGCAAGCAAGCCGCGCTTTTGATCCTCCATGCAGTGGCAAGCTTGGTCTGCCTTTGCTGTCCAACTCTGAATCTACTGCCTCATGCTGTTGCATGTGCAATATCCCGAGGCAAACCGCTCGCAAGGAGGAGCTGGACATGCAGGACACCTGCTTGCAGATTCATAGCATCATCTTCAAAACAATGGGAATGATTCTTGTTTTAAGAGCGGTGTGGATCAGAGGTTTCTTACTTGGGGTCTGACAGCTTCTTATTTGGTCTTGCAGTCCTGGTGGATGTGATGCCCTCATACAATTGAGATGTCAGAGAAAAATCACCAGTTCCCAGCGTGAAGGCAGGAGATGGATGAAAACAGGCAGCATTTGAGAATGCCTGCAAGTTCTTGTTGTCTGCAGCGCGTCATGCAGTGAAGTTCACCGGTGGAGTTGGGACGGAACGCTAGGAGCGGCAGCTAAGATCCGAGACGGAACGCCTGAAGGCGTTGCACCAACAAATCGAGGCGCTGTCTTGGGACATGAACAAAACCTAACCCGAAGAAGCTGTTTGCAAAAAATAGCCTCTGCAACAACAAATAGCCTCTAACATTCTGCAAGGGGGCACACCATCCGCAAGGGGGGATTTAGATGCTGGGTTGGTGGGCGGAAAGGAGCCGGGGGGCGGAGGGGGAGGAGGGGAGAAATGCGCAAGTCTTGCGCTCCTATAGCGGGGCTTTATCAAAGTAAGATTTGGGTCTTGAAATGGAAACAGTCTCCAAGTTCCATGTTTGGGATTGGGAGTTTGGGCGTTGGAGAAGAAAATTGGAACGTCGCCGAGAACGCTGCTGAGCAGAGACAATGAAGTGATGATGCAGCGAAGAAGCCAGGGACCCACGGAAAGACACCCACCTTAATTTCTGGTGTCCAGTTGGGGTTGGCAGCAGGCTGGGGCATCTGATGGTGCAGGCACTAGATATCCTGTACAGGTGGCATATCGGCAACACAACCAAGAGAATTCATAGCACCTATGTTGATTTGCAATGGCCAAATAAACCAAGGGTTGCAATTGCCTCCTTTGCGACCTTGGGAGGTGTCGCGACAGAATGCAGCGCGGCGCATCCGCGAGACGGAGACCACCGTGGCAAACGAGCGCCGGGGGCCATTGTGTCGGGCGGAAGTAAGGAGCCCTCAGAGTGCGCAGAGTTTTACTCGTCTTGAACACATATTCGCTGGAATCAAATGTGAGAAGGGGGGTGCAGGCAATCTCTGTCCCTGCCTTACACGGGTTTTCTTTTAAATTGATTGTCTTTTTGCTGTGCGTTTCCTTGTTTCTGTTTTCCTTTCTTCTTTCCTTTCTGCTTCCTTCCTTCCTTCCTTCCTTTCTTTCTTTCTTTCTTTCTTCCTTTCTTCCTTTCTTCCTTTTCCTTTCTTCCTTTCTTCCTTTCTTCCTTTCTTCCTTTCTTCCTTTCTTCCTTTCTTCTTTTCTTCCTTCTTCCTTTCTTCCTTTCTTCCTTTCTTCCTTTCTTCCTTTCTTCCTTTCTTCCTTTCATCCTTTCTTCCTTTCTTCCTTTCTTCCTTTCTTCCTTTCTTCCTTTCTTCCTTTCTTCCTTCCTTCCTTCCTTTCTTCCTTTCTTTCTTTCTTTCTTTCTTTCTTTCTTTCTTTCTTTCTTTCTTCCTCCTTCTCCAGCTTTTTTGCACAGTCCTCCTCAGTCTGAAAGAGACGTGATGATCTCCTTGAAAGTATTTCGTTTATCAAGCAATGCGGGAGTAGCTGAAATTTGCTATGCCGCTTGAGCTGATTCGTCATGCATTTGGATCAGCCATTGGGTTAGCAATGCGTTTGTTCAGGTCCCTATTGGCTCAATAACACACACACACACACACACACATCAAGCCAGCATGTTGATTGCGAGTCATAGTGATGCATTTCAATGAAGGCTTGCATTCTGCGACTCAACCAACTACAGTTAGCCGCTTGCCGAAGATCAACTGATTCAGCAATTCGTGAAGTTGAAAGGCACCGACTTTGCCAAAACCACCCAAGCAGCGATCAAGCAAGCCAGAGCAGAACATATTTGCACAGTGAAGCGCCAGTCACACAACACCAACGGAGCAAGCTTGCAAACATCTATTCATCAGATATGTTTCACGCACTTGTGGTTGTTTTATTCCCCACCTGACTCCCATGGCGTCGGCCCCCGACGCCATGGGCAGCGGGGCCTACGTGGCTGAGCCCTTGGGCACGCTGCTGGCGGACGGCAGCCGCTGGGGTGCCTTTGAGCCCGAGAAGGCCCAGGGCAGCTGGGTTCAGGGTTCCACTTTTGGACTGCCCCAAGATAAAATCATAACTCAGGGGTGCTGGTCCTTGTGGAGGGTAATTGGGAAGCCAGACAACCTCCAAACCACCGATTCAACTTGCCAATTGGAGGAGGCAAACCAAAAGGGAACCCACCATCTTGGAGGTTCCGATTCCGATTTTGAGACGAATCCACTTGTGAGACGCGGATGACAGCATTGCCAGCCGCCACCCTTGTGGAGATAGAGAACGCAAGACATCGCGGCACCACAAGGATGCAGCTAGGGTTTCAAGCTTCAGAGGTTCTGCATCCAGACTAGAAAAGCGCACCCTTTTCCCTGATTGCAGGCAGAACAAGACTGAAGCTAGGGCTTCAGAGCACTGGTTCTTAATCAGATGTTGTTGAGAATGCTTAAACCGTGGGAGAAATGACTAGACTTGAAGGAACCCAAAACAAAGCCAGAGGTTAACACTCGCTTGCGTGAAAATCTTCAACAAGGCTGCTTCCCTTCCCCCGATCCACGAGAGATCATTCGTGTGAGCCAGGTGAGCTTCTGGGGCGAGGTGGACCGGTTTCTGGCTAAGACCTCGGTGGAGGTTGTGGCCAGCGGTTTCCGCTGGACCGAGGGGCCCACCTGGGTAGTGGCTCGGACGAGTGGCTATCGCCGGGGCGGGGGGGGGGGGGGGCGGGGAGGTCTTCAGATTTTTGCGACATGATTTCGCTATTCGGAAAGACAAACGTCCGTATGCTGACCCTCTTCTGTGTGGACATGGCGACTGCCGGCTGCCGTGGTTTTCGCAAGTTTTGCACTTGCTCGTGAAAATGATCTGACATGTTTCGTGGGAACCCAATTCTCAGTTTTGTCTTTGTTCCGTACTTGGTACAAGCAACAAGTGCTCATTGCTTGGCACCAACCTCCGCGTGCTCTCTAGGCTTCGGACAGCTCCCTGCTCTTCTCTGACACCATCGACGCCCGGATTTACCGCTGGACAAGGGATGGCGTGGCCGTTGTCTTGGAGCACTCAGGGGGCTTCGATGGCAGCAACGTGCCCGGCCACGAAATGCTCTTCGAGGTGGGGAGCTGCTCGGCGAAACATGGAAGCGACGGCTTTCTTGTTATAGTCAGTTGTTATAGTCTTTGGGCTGCAAAACGAGTGTCACTTGCTTGGTATGGAAGTTCTACCAACATTGCGTAGCTCGGCATTTGCAAAAGCACGCCCCTGCGTTTCACTTGAGCTTTACACGCATAGACTAACTTGCTCTGGGGAATGCCAACATCTTCGTATGATCACTTATCTTCTCCAGTTGTTTGCATCATAGTCTGTATCACTAGAATGCAGAATGCTCACGTGATCTTTAATGCTTTGGAAGAGATCATGCAGCAAACAAGAGGGGCGGGCATGAGCATCAGGCACGCACTTCATTTGTAGCCTGCAAGGCAATGGAATGGCGCTACACGAGGACAGCGACTGGAGAGTGATCGGCATCTTTCGGCCTTGGGATGATGAAGGCTGACAGACTTGGTAGTGTGTCGCATTTGGGGACGCTCAAACGAGCAGCAGCCGATTCCCAAACAAATGGGCAAACAAAAGATTCGGACGAAGCGCGAGCCTTTTAAATTTAAACAAGTGCATGGTGCAAAAGTTGCGCAAGCCGGAGCCTAAATGCCCGCGACCCATGCACTTAATGATTGGAATTTAGATGCTTAGGCTCCTGTCTTGATTTCCTGCTTGGGGGCATCCCTTCTCAATGCTTTGAGCCGAGAGATGAATCCACAGCCCTAAACTTGATTCGTTATACCTAGGATTTGAATTGTTTCTTAGTCGTCATTTTAGTAAAGGGCAAAGATGCGAGATGTTGCCAAGTATTGATCCAGGTTTCAGCTGGCTCCATTCTTTTAGCAAACTCACCGCTATGTGGCAGGGAAACAACCAACCAGTTTCTGACTTTGATACCCTCTGGAAACAGTCAAAATAATGCACCGAGTTATGTTAGTGTTCCTTTCGACCAGATGACACTCCAGAGGGCCCTCAGGACGTTGCTGGCATCGCAGAAATAATTTCCGCTGAACCGGATTAGCTGAGAGGTGTGCGCCAACAAGACTTCGGACGGCTTTGGCCCACTTTGGACCCAACTCAGACACCGGCTTCAATGTCCGTTTGGTGCATGTTGTTTGCCGCCCGCAGGAGCACCTGTACGTCTGCCAGCATCCTACCCATCGGGTGGTCAGGAGGGTTGGGTGAAATTGACCGACCATCCCATATGCTCATATGCTGTATGAAGGAACACATGAAACATGGATAGTTTGCTTGACACAACAAGCAGCCTTCAACAAGTTTCGTGGCAACTCAGCTGACCGCACAATGCCTCTTCACTGATGGCCCTCAGTCCCCAAGCTTTCCTATGCCTTGGCTCGGCTCAGCTCATCCAGGATCGCGCTGGCCGATTTGACGCCGGGTCGCTTCTGCGAGAAGAAGTTCCAAGTGCTCGCGGACTCCTTCGAGGGGCGGCGTTTGAACTCCCCGAATGACGTGGTGCTGGGGCCGGATGGTGCCGCGCCTTGGGCGAGGATTTGAGAAGAGCAGGAGAAGAGCAGGCCTGAATCCCTGGAAGCAGCCCGAGTCAATTGAGCTTTCTCAGGTGTGGTTCACGGATCCCATCTACGGGTTGCTGAAGAAGCCCGCGGCGGACGCCTTTGGGCCAGTGCTGCCGGCCGCTCCGGACCCGTGTCACAACCCCTGCGACCTGCCATACTTGGACGAGAGCTCCCAGCAGAAGCGGCACCTCGGCACGGTGGCATAGCGCAAGGCAGGCGAAGTGCGAGCAGCCGTACGCTGCGCTTGAAGAGTGATACATTAATAGCTCCAGGATGGCACTTTGCGTTTTGCTGCTCAGTTTTGGTGGTCTTTTCGTTGATGCTGGGCTTGGCAAGTTTCTCAGTTATCCAAAGCCGAACCTTTGTTCTTTAGGCTTTCAAGTGCTGCTGGTACGGTTTTAGCGCCTTCCCGACTGATGTAGCCCAGGACAGGCGTCTTTCGGTGGAAGGATGGTGCCGCTTGGGCTATACATTGGGCTTTCCTGGGCGTGGGACGTGTCAGCTTGTCCAAAGGCAACTTTCAGCTCTGCAAACGTCTTCGCTCTTTTGACACTCCCTTCTAATGCACTCCTTGTGCTGACTTTCTTGGCTTGGGCATATTGCTTCAATCGCGCTTGGGACAGCCCACTCTTTGCCGCCTGGGTCGAGAAGTACTCTTTGTATTGAACGACCCAGGACCTCCAGCTGGCCACCACACTGCTGGACCGGCCCAACGGCTTAGCCTTCTCCCCGGAAGGTGACCTGCTGTGGGTGGCCAACAGTGCTCCGCCTGGAGATGAGGGGAGTGAGGGCCGGGGATTGCGCCGGAAGAGAGATTCTTGGCTTTGTTTTTTGTAGCGGGAACCGGCCGTCATGCCAATGCCTTTGCGACGTTTGTCTTCAAAGAACCAGCCATTTTGCAAAAGATTTGTGAATGGCAGAGTTGAGCTAGGCTGCATCGTGCTTCTCCTCAGATGGGAAGAGAGGCGTACAGATAACAACGACCGATCCATTGGGCTACACATTGTAGCCTTTCCCTCAGATCCATGTATTGATTGAAACACAATTTTGCCCGCACCATGCAGTCAAAACCTCCAGCTTCCAGCCTTGGCATCGTAACTCAGCCAAAGGCATTCCCCTTCAGCAACCCCCTTATCACACATTCCGAGCACTTCACCACTAATCTTTGTCGAAGTTATTGTTGACGCTTGACTGACGCCATCCCAGTTCATGGGTTTGCCAGCTTTGTGGCCACTTCCGGGCTTTGAGGCAACAAGCACCTGGCCAGCTGGACTGCCTTCGAGGTGGGCACTCCTCTCCGCCCTGTGCGCGCCCTGAGCGAGACCGGGGCATCGCCAGCGGGCATCCCCGCAGCGACGCTGGGGGAGATGCCGGGGCGCGGGGTGTCCGACGGCTTCAAGCGGCTTGGGCTATTGCTTCAACATGACTTGCGTTTGGGGGAGTTTGTCAGAGTTGTTAGTCATTGGGCCAGGAACTTGGACTGCTCTACAAAGTCTCCTGCGCGTGAATTTCCATGTGGCTTTCTTTGGGCCACCCCGACATGGGGAGACGCCCCATTCGATTCCCATACCTGCTGATAATTAATGATCACGGCCGGGTCTGTGAACGATTATAACCTGCCAAACAACAGAGTTGAACGCTACGCTTTAAACATTGCTGTTGGCGATGGGCTTCCTAATCTCAATTGAGATGTTTGGCTGCTTGATTACCTGCTTCACTCACTCACGGACAAGCGATTGCTGGTTCGCTGACCTGGCCTAAGCTTACGGCGGCGCTTGCCACTTGATTTGTGTTGGGATCCAAGTCCTGATTCTTTTTGCTTGACAGAACACCTAGAATCTTCTTTCCGAGACATGTGATGGCACGTGAACTTGTCACGCCCAGGATTGATGCGGAGGGCTTCATTTGGAGCTCCATGCCGCAGGGCGTGTGCATCATAGATCCCCGGTTGCCCACACCCCGAGTGGTGGCAAAGGCGGGAGACTCTTTTGGTTTGGCAGCCGCTCAAGTCTTGTGTATGACTTAAGAGACGTGCTGTGGGTGCGAGACCCTGCACATTGTTGCCGCATCATGCCGCATCACGAGCTATTTCTTCGCTCGGGTGATGAGCTTTGCCACTTTTTGTTCTTGCTAGTGGCATGCAACTCTTGATTGCCAACCGCCTGTGCATTTTTCCTAGTGGCAGAGCCAACGCTGACATCCGAGCACGCCTGCTCATGCGATTTCCTCCGTGCGCAGCTTTTTGCTCTGGCGCGGAGGTATTTTTCAACACCAACATTTCGAACATTGCCTTCGGCGAAGGTGACCAAGCAGCACTTGGTAGCATGATTGGTACGGGAAGGGCACCTGGGCGAGCGTAGATGTGTAGCTACAATTCGAGAAACACATCCAGCCAGAAATGGCAAGACGGCTTGAAATCAACGGCAAGTACATTTTGACAGATTCAAGCGCCCCTTTGCAGCCAGGCATGACTGGCCAAATCTGCCTTACAAGAAGCCTGGGTGTGGGCAGGTTGTTGCTTGGGCTTCCAACACAAGTGTTTTGAACTCTTCGTCAATTACGTCACTAAGTCGCTTCAGTGGCTCTTATTGTGCTTTTCCAAGCATCTTGCAGCCTTGCCTTATCAAATTCATTTGAGTTGATTTAATATCCCGGTCTTTTCAAAACGTAGGATCGTGCGCAACATAATCCGCCCAATGTTGTGGGCTGGCTCCATAGGCAGATGCCTCATGGGAGCCCAAAAGAATTTGGAAGGTGAACGACCACATGTAGGCGCCCCAATCATACGCGACGCTGGCCTTTTATCGCTATTAAGCAGCCGTTCTTTTGTTTTGCATTTTGTGTGTCCTTGTTTTTGTGGGCGCGGACAATGTCAGGGTGCAGATGCCTCTGGAGTTTCCCCCAAAAAGGGGCACCGAGGCGGCGACGTTTGGGTCACGGGCTTGGGCCACATTTGGCGGCTCCAGCGGCGATGAAGGCAGGGGTGAGGCGAACGGGGGGGCCGGTTTGTTCCAGTCCCTCACTGTAGGGTCAAGCCTCATTGGTTTCGAATGATAGCCCCCAGCCCCTGTGCACTGTTCTACTTGTCAGCCAGACTCAGAGTAAGGAAAAGCCTTCAGAGCAGCAGTGGCGAAACGTGGATTGCTAGTTTGTTCCTGGATCTTCACCCAGACTGCAACGAAATGCAGGGAGGCAAGCAAGCAAACCGATACTTGTTCACGACGCGGAAGAGGACATGCTTGCTTGTGGACTCTGCTAGACGCAGAGGAAGAGATATCGTGCTCTTTCCCCAAATATTACATCTCAAATTGGTGATGTTGAGCGTAAGCAGGGAAAGAGATGTGTGAAATCCGGCGTGTGAAGGAATTGAAGAACCAGGAAGCAGACGCATCAAGCCAAGCATCACGGTATCTCGGAGTATCGTGTTCTCTGTGACACGTGGTCTTGTTGCCGGATGGAGAGTTGTGGCTTGACAGCAGCCAATAGTCTCAGGTCCACTGTAGCGAGCGCTCAGGTGCCGGCACCAGCACTGGCCGGGATGACCACACCTAGCGCTGCGCGGTTTGCGGGTGGCCCATAAGGTTTCTTGAGGGAAAATGAGACATGGATTGGCAGTGGATTGCGGAGAACTTGAGTTAAAACGAGTCTTGAGGACTGGTTTTGAGGCAGTTGCAGGGGTCGGATTTAGCAAGACTGGGGTTCGAGCAATCTAAGCTTTCAGCCAACATACACAGTGCAAACATGACCCTCTGCGGATTGTGCTTGAGACGGTTGGAGGGGTTAACGTATCCAAAGATGTCAAATTATCAATCTTAATAGAAGGCAATCCTTATGCAATGGATTGGGTAACCAAGACCTGCTGGGCAAAACCCTGCAGTGCAAGAGCTTTATGGCATTGTACATAAGTTGCGCCCGTCTGGCAGTTGGCGAGCAGCAAAGTCTGCGAAAACTGTAGGGGCGCTTGATTTGTCTCATTTGCCGGCGTTGTCCTTGGACAATTCACCATGTTCCACGAACCACTTGTAAGTGTAGCCAGATAATTTTCCACATGCTCCTCACAGTCGTTCGCCTGCTTCGGCACTGTCATCATAGAGACCCAAACAGCGGTCGGTGCTGCTGGCTAGGGCGAGGAAAAGTGAGCTGCGCACGCAAGCTGAGCAGAAGTGATGGCGGGGCCTGGATTGAAGCGTACTTCCCATGTGCATTAGAGTTACCCTGTGAATGCGAACGCCAACACAAGCACAAACACGAGCACAAACGCAAACGCAGGCGCAAACATGAAACGCAAACACACACACACACATATGTATGTTATGTCTACATATATATATATATATATATATGCATAAATATATACACATGGCTCGATCGCTTGAGGTCGGTGCCTCATGACAGACCTCGAAGTCTTCGAAGAGAAGCGTCGGATGCACGAGCAGGAGGCCGATCCGCACGCCGCCTGTTGAGCAGGGGGAAACTGGGTGTGTCTTTGATTGAGGGGCCCCCCCCTTTGGTTGGGTTTTAAGCGGAGGGCACGTTTCCTCCATGTCGTTTTTTTGGAATCTCCGAAAGTGGCAGTTTCAATGGAGACCACCACTCAATTGCAACTTTTGAAGGGGACATCCAGAGACACCCGGCTGGGCTGGCTGCAGGTGCAAAGGACGAGCTGCTGGATTGATGGTGGCAATCATCAATACAGCGAAATGCATATTTGTGTATCTATTGTCGCTGTCATTTGGTACAAACCCACACATAGACAGACATGAGTCACGGTCAACGTATGGTAGACAATTAACAAAGCGGGGTTGGCAGCACAAATTTGCAGAAAGCCTCGCAAAACGATAGGGCCCCCACCAAAAGCGATAAGATGGGCAGAACGCTGTCAAACGATAGGGCCCAAACCAAAAAATGTACCTACATAAAACCCTCCTTGACGAAGACACGTGATTTTGACGGTAGCCCATATGTCTATTTATATATATATATATATATATATGTTCCAGGCCGTGGACCCCCCCCCCCCCCCCCCCCCCCCCCCCCCCCCCCCCCCCCCGGGGGGGGGGGGGGGGGGGGGGGGGGGGGGGGGGGGGGGGGGGGGGGGGGGGGGGGGGGGGGGGGGGGGGGGGGGGGGGGGGGGGGGGGGGGGGGGGGGGGGGTGTGGGGGGGGGGGGTGGTTGGGGTGTGGTTCGGAGTTGGTTGAGGCTTGGTGGGTTGGTTTAGGGTTGGTTCAGGGTTGGTTCAGGGTTGGTTCAGGGTTGGTTTGCGGTGGGTTTGGGGTGGGTTTGGGGTTTGGGTTGATTTACGCTTAGGGTTGGGGTTAAAGGGTGGTTTGGTTTAGGGTAGGATGTTGCGAGAGGTGCGGGTGTTGGTTCACGGGGTGAAAGGGGGTCTGGGTCGGGCTCGCACGGTACTGGACAGCATCCCCAGCATTGCCAGCATCATCCCCAAGATGCGGATGATGCGGGGGAGTGGGGGGGCGTGGCCCAGGGACTGGTACATATATGTACATGTGCGGGGTACCTCCTTGGTACATTTGCCCCCTCCCCCCCTTGGATTTCAAGCAATTCGCAGTGCCCATTTTAGTCTCGTTTTGACAGCCTTTATAAGGACGCCTTTCTGAGCCCTCGTTGCAGGGCTCCTTATGTGCCCAGGGTACACCAGACCCGGGCCCGGGATGCCCGCAAAATAGAAACTTTGGAACTTTGTCGAAATTAAACTCCTTAGAAGGCTTACCCCACAAATGACTGTGTGTAAAGACTTCCTTATAAACGTCTCCTTCAAAGGGATCCTAACAAAGCTCTGCGCAAAGGCTTCCTTTTAAGCTTCCTTGTAGAAAGCTTCTAATAAAGGCCGGCGGGCTGGGTCGAGAAAGTGTCCCCGGTCGGTCGGTCTGTCAGTCGGTCGGCTGTCGGTGGGTGGGTGCTGTTTGGCTTGCGTGACTTTTTGCGTGTTTTTGTGGCTTGTTGTAGCTTGGGCTTTCCACGTCCTCAGCTAGCATTACTGCCGCAACCCACCCTAAACTAGCACTAAACAATCCCCAACCGCAAAAAAAGAAACACATCCCTAAATAAGCCCTAAGCAAACCCTATACCAACCCTAAACCAAAGAAACCAAACCAATCCTAAGCCCACCCTGAACCCGCACTAAACCAGCACTCAAGCATCCCTGAACCTGCCTAAGCCTCCCATATGGGAATATGGGCATAGTAAGGATTTGTACAGATTGAAGAGACAGGCGCTTGTTGTTTGCATACTAGCAACGCGTATACATACATATATATATATATACACATACATATATATATATATATTATACATATATGTGTATATATATATATATATTATACCTGTATATATTTATTATATCTGTATATATATATAGATACAGGCTCATATTACATATATATATATTACATATATATATATATACACATTCAATAACTTTCCAGACTCGGCCAATGTGCTAGAAAGGTCCCTGCCACATATATACATATATATATACACACACACATATGACTCTGTATGCCTGCATCTCCCCCCACGCGCAAAGTGACAATATGTTCATACATACCTGGAAAGCGATAGGGCATCAAGCAAGTGCGATGTCGGACATGACGCCATCAGAAACAGAACTGGGTTAGGTGCGCTGGCATTTTGGGCCGTCAATGGTCTTGAGGAGGACCAAAAAGGACAGAGGCCGTTTCTATGCCTGCTTTGTGCCCGCAAAAGGCGGCTTTTTGTACCAGGCTCTTTAGGTTTCCTTATGCAGATGCCAATGGCAGCCCGGTGGCATTGAAGTCCACGCGAGGCGATGAAGCTGGAGAACGACCAGAGGTCCTTGCGCGAGGAAGGGCTGGGGGCGCTCGTTGGGTGTTTTCCATGGGCGTCCCATGGTTCTTCTTCAGGGTTCGGCCACGAAGGGGTTCCTGCTCATGTGCTACCAATGGGCTTTCCACGGGTGTCACAAGTTCCTCATAATTATTTAGCTTATATTGGCGTCCGAATCGGTTCACCAGATGCTTTCAAGGTTTCTCATAGCTAGACTCTCATGGATGTCCCATGAATTGCTCACTGGTTCCCATCAGCCCTGCCCTGGGGTTTCACAACCCGTGAGAAACTGAGCACGTACTGGCGGGGTTGTTTGATCCCTTTGCTTTGGACAGTTCTGAGACGAGGGGCCCTACCACTTTTGACAGGAAATCACATGCAAATGACCTAAGGACCTGTCTCAAGGAAACCTCGGCTTGTGGCTGAGGATGTTGATGAATCTGCGATTCCCGAGCCACAATGCAGCACCCATCACCAGCGACAGGAACACTAAAGCTGAGCCCAAGAGGTAGGCCTATCGTAAGAGAGGCACTCACATAGACATAGGCATACCCGTATATACACACACACATTTGTATATAATATAGATATATACAAATGTACATGTAAGTGTGTATATGTTACGTATGTATATATATATATATACACATGTATATGTATATATGTATATATGCACATATATATGTATATATATATATATATACATATCACGGTAGAGAGGCACTCATGGAAGGCGTATATCATGATACTTATGGCTAGACGGCACAGGAGAAGGAGAACTTCGAGAAGGAGCTGCGGAGCGTTGGACTCATGGCGCAGGAGCTGGAGAGGCGGGAGTGCGGATGGGAAGCAACGCGGCGGCCGTGGCTGTGGTTCGTCTCGTTTTGGAGTTGGTACCCTTTTTTGTGTGGCTTTAAAGGAACACCAACAGGAAAACTTCCATTGTTGGGGGTCCCCACCAAAAAAGACACAGCCGCGTTGAGGTAAGTAGCTCGGATGCAGAATGGAGAAGGCGTATACTTGATTCACGTGGGTTGTAGGACATGTGCTCATGAAGAAGCAGCTTTAAGCAGAATCACTCTGTGGCTTGCCAACTTCTCCACCGGCAAGCTGATACGCATATCGTCATGGAGGACGGCATGTGGAACCCGATGTTTCCTGCGTGGTTGAGGAATTCCCTACGACCATCAAACTTGTGTTGAATATTTCCACTGGGTAGCAGATGTCTCCAAATGAGCCACCTCGTTTGCTTCCTTCTTGCAACTATGCCGCTATGCCAAAAAGAAACTCGAAAGAAAACCAAAGCCAAACGCACTATTTGAAGGGGGCCCTTGCCTAATTTTGGTGCACAGCCAATCATCCAACATCACGCATTCATTTGCAGTCCCGCTTACATCCCCACTTGGACGTTGGTTGCAGTTCCGACGTGGGGCTGACTTGCAGGCGTTCTGAAGAGATCCGCGCTTTGCATGAGGAAGCGGCAGAGGCGCGTGAATCGTTCAAAGTGGGTGATCCAACAAGCCTGGAAACGGACAGCAAAAGGGGTACATCCGGGTGTTTGCGAGTTTCCGGACTCCAAATTGAAAAATACGTATATAAAGGAGACATGTAGAATTGTCGGTGAGTGCTGTTGGCAACATTATAGCATTGACAGTGACTAAGAGCAAGCATACTTCCCAACTATCCAGATCTGCTGCCATGCAATCTAGTTTGCACGTGCAGTGAACGCAGCCCAGCGTGGCAACTGTCTATGCTGACGCGGTTCAAAGCGTGTGTAAGGGTGTAAACATGCCGAGGGGAGGCCCAGAGTGCTTCGAGAAAATGATTGTGCCTCTGAACTTGACCTTTGCTCTCCTGCTGCATGGCTTGTTCAGTGTCCTTCTAAAGCCAACAAAGGGGGGAAGGCAAGCATTCGAGGCATGATTTTTGCGTCTTTTCCCGTGTCAATGAAGTAATTCAACAAGATACACACAGTCATGGGCCACGTGGCGAGCCAGGCCCGCGGCGAGCTGCAGCATCTCAGGGGCCAGCTGCAGGCGCCGATCAGCCGATCAGAATCTTCAGTGCCAGCTGGCAACATCTTGAGGATATGGCGCTGACTAGAAGAAAACACAACAGCAAGCTACATGTGACGAACCTTGCAGATTGTGAGGACTATTAAAAAGAAAGAAACAGCAGCTAGCACACCTTGCACATTGTGAGGATGTGGCGAATTGGATGGCATGCATGGCCCGCGGCGACATGTCAGGATTTTATTCGCGCCAGGTCTGGCTAAGAAACCACATGACCCATGCTCAGGCGGAAGACTACCTGTTTTGGTCCGATTTCCTGCGGTGGTTGGCGGAAAACCCTGATGTCATCCATTCTCAATTGACCAAGCAGCAATGATCCATATTGCTTAGTTTAAGCTGTGGCTACAACAACGATCGGAGGGCGGCGGGGGTATACAGACCAGATTGCAGCGTGACCTGTCATGGATCTGCCTGAGAGCCATGGTTCTGCGCTCGCGAGCATGCCTTCAGGGCAGGATCTGTCGATGGATCCCCGCAAGGGCAAGCAGTACCGAAAGGCGGATGGTCTCAACACGCGACTTGAGGACAGGGATCCCGCGTCCACCTTGGTGCCGCCAGCCCTACGTGTGCACGTGGGATTGCCCTATCGCACCTTCACACGCCGCATGACTGGAGATGATGTCCTGGTCGTGCCGGAGCTGCTCTGTGACCAAGATGACCAATCTCTCTATCACAAAATGGTGGAGGAAATCCGTGTCGCGCAGGTAGAGGGCAGCAAGGAAGCCAGGTGGGCATCCTGGAAAGATGGCTGCCACTTGATTACAAAGGCGCCGGAGTGTTCGGCAGCTTACCGTGATGTGGTCGCCAAAGTCATTGCATATTTCCGGATTCTGGAGCCCTCAGTCTACTGTCGCTTCAACTGGTATGTGAATGGTGCAGATTGGAAGCCGCTGCACCATGATACGGCGGCCTTCAGCCAGCGACGACTGGGCAAGCAAAACATCACTGTTGGGGTTTCATTGGGTGGTGAGCGGGAGCTTGCTTTCCGTCACGTGCAACATGGCACCCTGGCATATTTTCCGCAACTGAATGGAATGGCCTTTTCCTTTGGGCGTCGCATCAACATCAACTGGAAGCATGGCATCAACGCATTGCCCCTTGACAGGCACAATCAGCTTGGACGGATTTCCATAATCCTTTGGGGTTGGAGCGAGCTTGCAGTCGAAGAGAACGAGGAATATGGTGAAGCTGAAGGTGACGTACCAAAGGCGGAGGCCTTTCACAGAACATGCAAGCAGTTTCAGAAGGGGAAGTGTACCTATGGTGAGCGCTGCAAGTTCTCACACTCCGAGGGGCCGCTTGTGGAGGTCACAGAAGTCAAGTAGCTGGACGACGCCGATAGTGCGTTGGCTCGCTAGAAGCGTCCATGCAGACTGCAAGAATCTCAGCCCTCTCAGCCATTACGTCTTCATAGTGCATGGAGATGCATTCTGCATCCGGTGGTGATCTGCATTCACGCGGTACTCTGGAAGCAAACTCTGCCAATCCACATCTTGCAAGCGCACTTATCGATGGGCATCTCACTATGCTGGGCTGCTGTGCTTCTATTGAAATTGTGCAGCATTTGGATGGCTGATGGACAGGGCCGTTTCCAAGCTTCCGTCCTACTGAGCTATCCTGGCCCTGAAGCTTGGTCCCGCACCAGTTGTCGTTGGCATTTCGTGGAAAAGAAAACACGACTTGGCTCGCCCTTGGCTTATGTCTGGGTCCATGGGTGGATATTGTCTTGCCGTTTGCCTCATCCCGCGTCCCTTACGTGTCGCGCCGGCACAGGAGGAGCGCAGCGCGCAGGGCAGCGAGATGGAGCGGCTCCGGACCATGCCGGGCTGCCTGGGTGAGCAGTTCTGTTGGTCTGTTGGTCTGATGGTTTGGATGGGAGAGATGGGCTGGGCTGGTTTGGGCTGGGTTTGATTCGATTTGGGCAGAATCAATCAGTTCTGCTTGCTCCGAGGCTACCGTTACGCTTTCACAGCCAGTCCCTTTCTCTGACTTCCTGGGGCCGGCCGATTTTGTCCAAAGTGTGCAGCCATTGTCTCAAACTCCCAAGCGCTCACTTTTTTGGGCATGCTTTTGAATCGAACCCCCTTGCCGATCAGGAGCCTTGTCATGAGCATTTGCTCACGCTTAGCCCCCGAGTGCACGAAGAATTATGGGCTGGGATCATTTCCTAGTTTGGGAGTCTCCATATGAGTCTCCCTTCAATCACTGATCGAGATGCTGGGCGGGGAGACCATTGATGGGGAAGCTTGAAGGAGATGCCACAGATTGCAGGCAGAGCGACGAACCAACTGACCAAACAGACGGCCTTCACAACTTTTGGGCAGCTCCCAAGCCAGTACCAACACAGAGATCCTTCTAGCCGCTGTGCACAATTTCTGGGCCCCCTCATCTTCTGTTTGAAGAAGAAACTTCGCGGCAAAGGAATGATGGTACTCTTCAAGGGTTCAGGTTACTGATGGGTGGCAGCACGGCAGGGCTAAATGTTGATTTTTCCGATGACCCAAGGGCTCCTTCAGTGCCTAGATTGGGCATCAGTGCTTCTAGCGCTTGCTTGTTTGCATGCGCAATATGGTG